>CATIWQ010217856.1:0-46551 GCA_949673415.1 Euphorbia schlechtendalii
TCGAGCGATTGTTGTATAAGTGTACTTGCAAATCACTTATCAATAAAATTTTTCGTTCTTCAATATTCTTTTGTTTGATATTTGCAAGGAATAGCATCCTAGCGGAGGTTCTGTATGGGCCGAGACCAAATTCAAAGTAGATGCAGGAATTGAGGGAATTGACGACCCCCATTAAAGAGTGGATATGGTTTGATCAACTTTAGCTTTCACTTGCATACCTTACAACTTTGCTTTGCTTTCTACTTATACTTTCTATTTTGAAGTTTATGATATATCTATGTGTCATAATGCGTATTTCTTGTTAAGTCTTTCATGTTAATCAAGTTATATGTGTTGGAGTTAATTTTGAGAGTAGTTTCGGGGTTAACAATATCATGTATAATCACTGGATCTGTGATATAACGCTGTTTAGTGAGCCAAAATTTTTGGAATGGTAACTTTCTAAATGTGGCTATGTGAGAGCGACCCGTACTAAGCATAGTATTGATGTTGTCCAGGTTTATATGATAGTCTTAATTCCTTTGCACTAGATCTAGAAAAGTCATTTCATGTGTTGCTCTGCGGTGAATAATTGAACATCTGAGTATTTAAAACCAAGTCTATTAGATTAGTTTAGTGAATCGTAACATCTTTGTTGAACTTGCATGTTTTCTCTGCTTTCCTTATATCGTAGGGAAAATCTATATATTTATATTCTCTAATCTTTCATACCTATATTTACTCATATTTCATTCTAACCCTCCTATCCAAACAACTATACATTATTTTATTTTCTTTTTATCTTATCTTCCTTGTTGATCTTTAGAACTAGTCCTTCCTTGTGGGATCGGTATGTTTTAAAACTACATCGCAATTGTATACTTGCAGTTATCGTCATTTTTCTATTTGATAAGAGGTACTGACAACACCTATACTTTACGTGAACAAGTTCTTGGCGCCGTCGATATTTAGCCAAACTCTTCACGTAAAGTTATTAAACTTATCAGTAGAAAAGTGGTGAACAGTGGTGAATGTGTATCAACTTTACAGACTTGAATAAAGCCTATTCCAAGGACAGTTACCCCCTGCCTAGCATCGATCAGCCAGTAGACTCAACAACTGGGTTTTCTTTTTACTCCCTCTTGGACGCCAAAGCAGGGTACCATCAAATACCCATAGACCCTAAGGATGAGGAGAAAACATCATTCATCATGCATGAGGGAACATATTGCTATAAGGTGATGTTGTTCGGGCTCAAGAATGCTAGAGCCACATATCAGAGGGTCCTCAACGAGATGTTTAAGGATCTGATCGATGAGAAGGTGGAAGTATATGTGGATGATATGATCATCAAAAGTATAAATGAGGCCATCCATGCGGCGGACATTGAGAAAGTGTTTAGGGTATTACAGAAATACCACCTCAAACTAAACCCAGAAAAGTGTACTTTTGGAGTAAGAAGCGGGAAATTTTTGGGATTCCTTGTTTCCGAAAGAGGAATATAGGCCAACCTTGAAAAAATTGAGGCCATAATCAATATGAAGCAGCCTCAAACTTTGAATGAAGTACATCGCCTCAACAAAAGAATCAATGCTTTAGGGTGATTTATCTCATTCTCTGCCAAGAGATGCCTGCCCTTCTCTAAGGCAATCAAGCAAGATAAAGCCTTCAAGTGGGATAAATGCTGCAACCTCACCTTTGAGAACTTGAAAATGTTTCTAGCCTCTCCCCCTCTGCTCAGTCACCCCGTCCATAATGAACCATTATTCATGTACTTATTTCCGATAGATGAGGTAGTGGGAGTAGTCTTGGTCAGAGAGGGAGATAACCAACAACACCCGATTTACTATACAAGTAAAGTGTTGAAAAACACTAAGCTGAGATACCCCAAAATTGAAAAGCTAGCCTTAAGCCTGATCTCTGCCTCGGTCAGGCTCAGACCTTATTTTCAGGTAAACTCCATTATAGTACGAATGAGTTTTCCACTAAAGAAAGTGCTTCAAAGGCTCGAAACATCCAGCATAATGGTAGAATGGGTAGTAAGGCTCGGAGAATTCGATATTCGATTTGAGGGAAGAATAGCCTTAAAAGCTCAAGTCCTAGTTGATTTTATAGTAGAGTTCACTGGGCATGAACCAATGGAAATAGTCAAAGCTGAGCCATGGACAGTCTACGTTGACTGGGCGCTTCATCCCAGGAGGGAGTCGGCATTGGTATTTTGATAGAAGGTCCGAACCGTATCCCTATCACTTATGCAGCCAAATTGGCCTTTACAGCCACCAACAATGCACCCGAGTACGAGGCTATAATCAAAAGACTAGAGCTAATAACAGAGTTAGCCCCCGACAAAGTAATTATTCGAAGTGATTCACGGCTGGTGTCTAACCAGATAAATATATGGTCAAGTGTCTGCTTAGAGTGCAGAATTTAATAGAGGAATTAGAGAAGAAAGGGACCACATGGAAAGTTAAGAACATTCCTCGAACACAAAACGAGATGGTGGATGAACTGGAAAAAGTTACCTCGACCTCAGAAGGATGTGGTAAACCAGGCAGCCTCTACGAAGTTCTCATTCACCCCATTTGTGAAAAGGAACAAGTACTCTACGTCAAAAAAGACACTAGCTACTGGCACTGCTCCATCATGGCCTACCTCAAAGAAGGACTCCTCCCTAATGATGATGAGGAGGCATCAAAGATAGTCTAAAAATTTACAAGGTACTCTATGGTGGATGGGGATCTTTATAGAAGATCTTACTCAGACACCTGGCAGAAGTATGTCACACCAGCTCAAGGAAAAGATATCTTAGCAGAGATACATGAAGGAATCTGTGGATTGCATCAGGCGGCATCCACTCTATTACGAAAAGTCAGCCTGGAAGGCTACTACTGGGAAACAATCAAGGTGGATGAGAAGAAATACGTTCGGAATTGCCACTCATGCCAAATACATGCAAGGAAGACCCACATACCGCAAGCAAATCAAAGGCCTTTGTTAACCTCCTAGCCCTTTTCAACATGGGGGATCGACATAGCGAGACTTCTACCAATGGCTAGTGGTCAAAGAAAATTCGTAATCGTGGCTATTGACCACTTAACTAAGTGGGTCGAAGCGGCCGCCGTTAGCACCATCACTCTTGAAAAAGTCATTGACTTTGTTTGGAAGAACATCATTACGTAGTTCGGAATTCCAAGGAAGATCATAGCAGATAATGGTACGCATTTCATATCAAAGAAGTTTGTGGAATTTTGCCAAGGGCTTGGGATAAAGAACCACTACTCCTCCATGGCACACCCTCAGACTAATGGTCAGACGGAGGTAACCAATAGAACACTAGAAGAAGAGTTGAAGAAATGCCTCAAGAGGGGAAACAAAGGATGTTGGCCGAATGAACTCATAAGTGTCCTATGGTCTTATTGGACTACACCATGTAGGCCAGCTGGCGAGATGCCTTACTTTTTGTTACACGGGATGAAAGCCATGGTCCCGGTAGAAATAGCTGCCCCGTCCGACAGAATTGTCTATTACACGGAGGAGCAAAATGACATCAACTTAAAGCATCACTTAGACAATCTTGAAGAAAGGAGAGAACGGGCCTACATACGGATGGCCGCTTACAAAGCCAGAATCACCAGGTACCATGACTGGAGAGTCAGAAGCTTACATCTCAAAGAAGGAGACTTGGTCCTCAAGGACACTACCACTTCACAATCCCAAGAAGGCAAAGGTAAGGTTGGAGCAAATTGGGAAGGATCGTACAAGATAATGGAAGTCATAGGCCTAGCCACATACCAACTCAGCAACCTTGAAGGCCAAAATTTACCAAGAACATGGAATATCTCAAATCTGATACCATACTACAAAGCAACGAATAGCTAGGGAAATTGGCGCCGCACTCTTTTCCTCCCCCTAGATTTTTTCCCACTAGGTTTTTTCCTTGGGAAGGTTTTTAACGAGGCAACGCCCCCTAGACCTGTCCCGGCTAACAGAGCACCGGTCCATGTTTATATGTAAATTATTCAAGATTACATATCAATAAAAGAGTTCGTGATTTTTTTCTCTTTATCTTGTTTCAAATATGTATACGAATGCCTCAAACGGCTACAGCACTGTAAAACCAAGCCACCAAGCTTGTAAATCCCCTCGAAGCGGCACACTTTATCAAAAAGGAAAAACTTAGATAAATCTAAGTAAAACTCTCTCGAGATGGGTAACCATCGCGCTAAGTATTTTAAACCTTTGTTCAATTATTGACGTTTTAAGGTTTCCTTAAGACGGGTAACCATCGCGCTAAGTATTTTAAACCTTAGTTCAATTATTGATGTTTTAAGGTTCCCTCGAGACGGGTAACCATCGTGCTAAGTATTTTAAACCTTAGTCGTCATTGATGTTTTAATATTCCCTCAAAACGGGTAACCATTAAACTAAGCGTATTAAGCCATAGGAACGAACTAAGCGTTTCAAGTATTAGAATTATTTTTAAAGTTCCCTCGAGACAGGTAACTATCACGCCAAGTATCTCTGAGAACTTAGTTTTTTCAATATTTTGAACATCATTCTCTCGAGGAAAGTCGCATGTAAATAATGAAAAAAGAGGCGAAAGAAAAATGTTGAAGCAACAGAACATAATTTTCATTAATTGAAAGTTGCATTATAAAAGATTAAAGAAAAAAGAAAAACAGCCTATTCTAAGATTGATTTTCTCTGCCCGGGAAAAGGTGAGATTCTTTGCCATCCACTTACTCAAAAGGACTATCGGGTACTCCTCAAAAGTGGGAAAGGGAACGTTCTCAACCATGGCGTCTTCCAACTTATGGCTAATGGTTGTGAACTGCTTGGATGAGGCGGGACCCAAACATTCAGGCCATCTTCACCATCTTGCCTACCACCCCATCTAGCTCGACGTCTCTTTCCTGCACTTCCTTCTTGAGAGCTTCAACATCCCCCTGAGCCGCCTCAAGCTCGCCTTGGATGCAAGAGGCATCTTTCTCTAAACTAGTAAAACGTTGAAGGAGTTTATCATGGGCTTCACGAAGCTTCTCTAACTCTTTCTTTGTTTCTCTCTTCTTGGAGGCCGCCTCCAATGCCTCATCCCTCGCCTTAATCGCCTCCACCTCACCCTACTTGGCTGCCACCACCTCCTTTCTAGCCGCTTGAAGATCCGCTCTGGCCACTTAGAGCTCAGCCCTCACCTTAGCATGGTTAGATGATCTTCAATGGATCTCCACACATCTAGACATGACCTGCAAGATTCATGAAGGGTCACTGATTGAGGTAAAAATAACTTGAAAAAAGGGGGAAACACACTCACATCAAAGAGCTAATCCACTATTATCCCCATCATGCAAGGTTTTTACTCTTCTTTATAGGCCTCCCTCTCTCGGGGCAGAGGGAGCACATGGCGGAGTGCTAGCTGCACTTGCAGACTGGTAATGTCGCCTTGTGGACCAGCCAACTCTAAGAAGCTCTCCTTGAAACGGGTGGAAGGAGAAGCTGCGGTGCTAGGAACCGGGGCGACCGGGGTAATGGGCTGTTAACTCGAGCAAGGTTTCTTCTTGGCTATGCGCAAAAACAAAAGTTATAAAGCTATCATTAAAACATATATAAATGCTTATCTTACCCTTTTAGGCATTGTCTCAGAGGGAACCGCCTCATTTGATGGAGCCTCCTCCCTTGGTCTTTTTCAGCCCACAACCTTCTTCAACGGGGCGGTATTGGTAACATCGTCTTGAGTGAGGTCTATCTTCTCAGCCTCCTTCCTCTGATTTTATCAGCTCAGATCCTTTATACCTTTAGCTAAATGTTTGTTAAGAGAAGTGCTTAGGCGAGAAGATGACATTCTAATCAGATGAGAATAAAAAAGAAGACAAGCTCACAAGGAATATTGACCTCACTGTCATAATACACAAAGTTTATACTATCCCATCCGATGACTTGGATATCATTCAGGAAGGCCTAGGTGATGGTCGCTAGCGACCATTGTCCCTACTCTAACCAGCAGAAGATTTCAACACGAGGATCTGGCTCAAGGCCTCTCAAAGAAAGCGCCTCTAGTATATCCTCCCTCTAGCGAGTCGGAAATGGTGGGTGCGCTAGGTTCACCTTCACATAGAAGTAGTATTGTTTGAAATTTTGAATCGAGTGAGGATGATTCGAGAAGAAGTACAAGCCATCCCTACTGCTGAAGTGGAGATGGTCTTCGAATGATTTCTGCCTTATTGACGCTAGCCGGTGAAAGAAGATGGAGTCAAAATTGAGGCCAAGATCGTGACATATCTAGTAATGACCTATAATGTCCGACCAACAGTTGGGATGAATTTGAGCCGGACACACTCCCCAATCCGATAGGAGCCTCGCGATCCCTTTGGGAAGCAGGTAAGTAAACCCGGCCCAGATTTGCTCCATGTAGATACTGAAATATCCCTCCTGGGGAGTATGCACACGCTTGTGTTGATCCAGGAGTAAACACAGCTTTCCAATCAGCCATTTATGCACTTACACCTCAAACATGATGTCCACTTCATGAGCTATGGTCACCATATTTTCGATTCGAGGCATAGGACCCCGTGCTCGGCTCCTCCTTACATGCCTGGGATGTTGGGCCAACTTAGGAGCATCTCGAGGATGCGAGGTCCCAACTTCCTGGTTTGGGCCGGGCTCCATCTGTTAAGCCGTCACCACCCTCGTATTCATCCACATCCCTTAATAAAGAGTCATCTGAATTAACTGGGGGCCATTGCTCGGAAGGAAGTGGTTGTTCAGACATTTTCCTACATGCCCTTCACTTAGTCCTAAGAAATGGACGTTGGTTAGTCCTATCAATGGATGCCGGCTGGGATAGAAGGTGGTCCAATTCTATGTTCAACTTGGTCAAGCGATTAAAAGTCCTAGCGAAGGCGATG
This sequence comes from Euphorbia schlechtendalii, assembly GCA_949673415.1. NCBI lineage: Eukaryota > Viridiplantae > Streptophyta > Magnoliopsida > Malpighiales > Euphorbiaceae > Euphorbia > Euphorbia schlechtendalii. Next base: position 6,882 of record CATIWQ010217856.1, read on the forward strand.
TCATAGTTGGAGCTACTAAAAGAACTCATCCTAAATAAACAGTGAAACATTAGATCACAGACTCAAAATAGGTACCGTCTTGATGGAGTCCTCTTCAAGGAGAGAGCCTTCATACGGTCAACAGCCCAATCTAAGCTACAGTCCCAACACGTGGCTCCTAAACCCTAAAACACGACCTGATGCATTCAAAGGATTTAACCCCTGGTCACCATCGCCGATGGTAATTTGCTAGCAAAATAACCGAAAAACCCTAATCTAGGTAATTTTCTAGCGGCGTTTTTGACTCTCAAGACACAACATGGAGAGAACCCTTTTTTACCTAAGTTAAAGTTGAGTAAAAGCGATTATCGGACCATTGGGAAAGTTATATCAGCAGATAGCAAGGAAAACGATGAAAATCATAGCAGTGAGTGCTCTAAAGGAAACAATCCTAATCGTAGCAAGTGAAGTATTTATACGCGATTCATAAACAAAGCCCTATCATGGCAATGAAGTCTAAACTTTACTTATAAAATACAAAACAGAAGTCACAGCAGATTAAGGGCCCTAATCCAACGCCGATTGAAGTTCTAGATGCATATTAGGTTCAGATCACAACAGAAACATGCAGAAGCTTTTCCAAAAACAAAGGCGATTAAATATGTAAGAAACACTTACTTGGAATTAGATATGGAAAAGAGCTTGATTGGAAATATGTAGGTCACAGGAACGAGAGAGCGCGGGAATTAGAGAAATTTCCAGAGAATAAGATAGAAGCAAAAGCGAGTAAAGAGTTATCTGGTAAAAAGAGGTGCCATTTATAAGAGATTCCGTTTTGAATTTGAAAAGACGCAAGACACGTGGTGTGGTAAAAAAATGGCGTGATTAACGAAGCATTTTGACAGCTGGAAGCAGAATTACAAACGATGTTCTTGAGCCAACGCCATCCACGAGCCACTAACAGCTTTAAAAAGCTCCTCCAACTTTTGGGGGGAATTCTGATAATGGAGGTGATCTCGAGTGAGAAAGCTCCCCAATTCACGCCCCTTGAGAACAAGAGAAGGCCCGCTTCAATGAACCATCAAACAAGCATCCCCTTACGTGAAGCTGACACCGTCTCGAAGAGTGAGGCGACCACTCTAAGCCTGGAGAAATGGACAAACATGCAACCACCCATTCCCTAGAAATACAGAAAGGATAAGAGTGGATCTAATCTTCCTTATTTTGAGGGATCATGATTCCCTTTTTGAATAAGTCAAACCTCCATGATTTAAGGGATCTTGAAGAGATTATAACTAGTAAGAGACACCCCCCATAACAGGTTACTTACTTCTCCAGAACTAATTTCTAATTTTCTACTCACTTCTTCCCTTAAACGCATACAATCTCCCCTTTTTTTGAACGCTGACTTAATCATCGGAGGTTTCCCGGGGGAAAAAGCCCCGACCTTCGCTTGATCTTAATCTATTTTGCAGGTAGATTCCCACAATAGATCTATTCAACATAATTTGAAGTTCTACAACATTTGAACCAAATTCAGAATTGGAACTTTCAGGTTGCCTTTTGCATCATTCATTGTTTGTTCATAATATTATTTTTTTTCTTTTATTCTTATTTTCTAATTATATATTGTCGTGAACGTTTTTAATTGTTTGTATGTTTAAGTGCACATGAGTTGAGAATTAGGGAAGAGATTCAAATTTAATCCTTTAATTTAGATTATATTACAAACTAACATATTTTTGTAGCAGGTTTATTATAATATTAGGTTTATATACTAGACTGTTAGATTCTCCGTGTATTTATAGGCGATTGTAAGATTTATATTCTTGCTTTTATTTTGATGTATGGCTGTAATTTATTTGAAATGTATTAGCATGTAGAAATATGTAGGATAAAAAATGGAATAGGCTTAAAGTTAGATGAATATGATATGTTTGAAATTATTTTTAACTAAGCTATGGAATAAGTGTATTTGTTTGGACCAGAATCTCCGATTTTAAAGGTGTAGTAGTCCTACTTAGGATTCGGCTATACCGCAATTGCCCTGTAGAGCTGAATCGGGTGATGACTCCTATATATTTTTAACGGGGCTTTTGACTCTGTTTAACTTTCACCAAACCATGTGTATCTTAAAAGTTTCCTCTCCGACCCGGCTTTGCTGCCCATCAAAAGGATCGTCAGCTCACACCAACGAGATTATGATTAAAAGAATTCAAGAAGGAGATGGATATCAAATAAATTGCATTGGTAGATAAAAAATAAAATGCATAGTTTTGATAACATCTTTTAGTTTTATTAATTTTATTCATATTATTAATATTTTTTTGCAGTTAAGTGTACTTCATCTCAAATGGATAGCGCAGCTTTTAGTTGTTGTTCATAATTTTTCTATTTTATTAATTTTTATCTTCTTCCAAACTACTAAAATTAGTTGTTTAATAATCGGAACCAGTTGTTTAAAATTATTATTTGATGACAAACAGATCACAAAATTCATATCTATCAACCTAATCTAGTATCCATATAATCTATATTGATGGGTGTCGAATCCACAAAAAATAATTCCTATTACTTCGAATGAGTAAATTTGTAGCGTATGAGTAAGTAGGGTCGAATCCACAGAGACTAACAAAATCAATTTTAATCGTATTAATGACCAATAAAAATAAAAATAAATAAAATGGGGGGTTTAAAATTGGTTGATTGTTTTAAAAAACAAAATCGAGAAATTAAAGAAATAGAAATTCAATTGGAAAGAGCTTTCCGACCAAGGAATACTTTCGGCTTGATGTCAATCGATCATGGGCATAAAACGTAAATTTCTTGAATTAATCAGTCAGTTAGCTTAATCATGATAGCACGATTAATAAAATCTTTTCTAAACACGAGAATGATAGTAGATAGCTAAATCATTTACCCTCAATTTTGAAACGCACTTTTAGATAGCTGACAAGATTTAATTCCAAAAAAGTTTTAAGCGTAAGAACCAAAACTTTATGATAGCACAAAGAAAAGTATTAATTCAAATCCAACTACGAAACTTTTAGAAGAATTCGTTTGTTACAAATCTTCTATTATATCATGATAGCATAAACATAATAGAATAACAATATGCCTAACCTTTCAAAAGCAACAATTGGCCGGATTGAAGAAATCAAAAGGAAAACAATAAAAGATGTTACCGGTCTGGATTTGAAAACTGATTTCAAGATAATGCTTAAGAATACGCCTCACGATTAATAATTAGCCTCAAGTAATTCTCTTCGTCGAAAGAACGATAAATTTAGCTACACATAATTGAAGAAAACAAAGAAGAAATTGTTATTAAAAATAAACTAAGAACAAGATAGTCAAAAAATCTACCTAATACTAAAATTCTATACCTATTTATCCTAAAATAATTCTTTAAACAATCCTAATTAAACTCAAAAACTAAATAAGAAAATTGAGTCTTTCTAAATAACTAAAAGGAAAAGATAAAATAGGAACATAGAATTAATGTAAATCTAATTTGGAAGTCTTTGTCATCAACTTGGAAACAATAGTTTTTAATTCAAATTTTGCTCCAAAAACCCGAAATAATCAGATCTGATCGTCATTCCTTAGCCTGGACTCCAGGGTAACTTCCAGAACAGCTTCAAAATGCTTCAAAACACCTTACTTTTCCTCATTTGTGCACAAATCAGTCCCAACACGTCTTTATCTCCTAAATAAACCTAATTTCATCACAAATTAGTAGTATACCATTCAAATGCTCAATCAAAATAATACTAAAATGTGTTAAATATGCATGTTATCACACGTCATCATATTCACTATCCTCATCGACATGTTGGATATTGCTTTGGTTCATCTTCCAAATTTATTGTACAATAGAATTCCGCACTACTAACTTAATTACTTTTTTCATTTTGTAGTCCTTGTAATTAAACTACATTTGTCCCAAAATAATATTACAAATTGTGGTTTTTGTTAATACTAAAAAAAGTTAAGGATCCAACAAAATATCATAATAAAATTAATGAAACAAAAATATAATATTATAAATTTAGAAGGTAATGTTATTATTATTGATATAAATAATAATTATTCAATTAAGTTTCAATATTTTCAATTTCAGTTCAATTTCAGTATTTTCAGTTTCAGTATTTTTAGTTTCAGTTGAAAAGAACAGAGCCTAAGAATGCGATAAATTTTTCATTTTTTTGAAAAATTTAAATTGTATTTCATTTTAAAGATTACATTAAGACGAACAAAATATTTCAAAGCGTCGATTCAAAAAAATTAACGGTTTATGAGATATGGGAGTTTCAAGTTGCGAAATTCAAATTAAATAGAAGAGAGAATGCAGTTACAAGAAAAAAAGGGTAAAAGCAAAAAAAATTTCTAATAAAATGGGAAAGTGAACATTAATTTCTCATTTTTGTAAAAACAAAAAAATTTAATTTTTTTTGGATAAGTGGTTTAATTACTTTTTTTTGGTATGATTCTAATTACAGAAACTTAAAAACCAAAAATCAACAGCAATTGACAGCATAATTTGTTCAATAACTTAATTTTTGGTTAATAAACAGAAATTCGTTTCATATTTCAGGTAGCATGAGTTTAGGCAGAGCAAAATCAAATAATAATTTATAATTTTTTTTCCTCGGTGCTAACTCACATTTTAATATTTTATATAACTTGATGAAAAACTGTTTTAAAGTTCAAAAGGTGATGTATGTATGACTCAAAGGTTCCTAAGCTCGGATTAATGATCACAAAGCCCAACTATATGCATGAACTAAGAATATCTTTAGTAGCTTATGTATTTCATAAATTGTCTTGATAAATAGTAAGGAATAGACAATTAATTTAAAAAGGCACTTTTAGTAGCTTGTCTAGCTCATATTTCCTATATAATATGACTCCTGTGCCATCATTTATTGTTGACCATATCTATTTGATCGTCTAGATGTAGATAACCATATAAACATTTTCTACAATAAATATACTTTTTAAAATGGAATAGAGAGTATACTATTCTTATTTTATGAATATACATTGTCAATTTATAAGACTATTACCACATTATCAAAAGCAATTTATGTTCCACATGACAGCTAGACTTGAAATCCACATGCTACTAAAGATGCTCTAAAACTGGATTGAACCCGAGCAAGGTCCAACAACAATAGGACATATGATAAGGGTGGTTACGACAGTGTTTTAAAAATCGGGTTAGGTGGACTTAGACGGGATAAATCAGGAAAATTTTCATTTATAATTTTCTCAGCGTTTCAAAAATCAACCTTAGATAGTGGATTAAGTGGCGCAGATGCATGTATTTTTAAAACATTGTAAAGTCATGTCCCTCTACCAATTCCCATTGTTCTTTTCTCCATTTTTACACTCATTTCCCTGCTGGAATTCTCTCTTACTTAACCTTCAAAATAGTAAACATTGGTCAACTGCCTAGCTCCTCTGACCCATTATCGTTTCACAAATCAGCCTAGCATGGATCCGACGTGGATCCTTATAAAATCTCTACACGTTTATATTCAAATACTCATCAGTACATGTATAATTATTAATAATACAATAGAATAAGATATTTTAAAGTTTATGAAAAAAACAAAGGAAAAGTTGGGCCCAAATTAACTGAATACCAAAAGTGACAGATATTACCAGCCAAAGTGGAATTCTGATGCTCCGCAATATTTGGACCACAAGCTGTCAAATTCCCATCTAAATTATAAATTAAATAAACACAATAACTGAAACTTAATCATAGTTTGCTTTGCGTTCAATCCCATATATTTTATTTTTATTTTCTTAGATGGTTAGGATTCTGGTGGTAATTACTTTACGATCAAAATGAATTTATATGCGAGGGTATGGTAAATATCTCAGCTGAAGGTTTGTTTAAACTTTATAACTCCTTGTACATATGAGAAAACTATATTGTTGAAAGCGTTTTTTATGTTGAAATATATTGGTGATTATTCCTAACCTAATATACAATAAAAAGGCCATGTATTCTTATTTGGTATGATCTATTGGATTTTTTTTTCTGTAATGCGAAACATCAAAGAAATGAATAGAATGGTTGGATTGCTATTCATTGGCAGTGAGAATAAGCATTATACAGAACACTTAGAAAACTGTTCAAAAATCAGCTCAAGGAAAGTGCACCTTTTCCCATCTTGTTCGTTATGGATCCCTAGTGTGGAGGCCAGTAAAGTTGCCACCTAGGATCAAAAAATTGAAGGGACCGAGAATATAATATGTTTAAGAAATGAATTTATTTTTATTCCAGATAAATATATAAACTATTTCTTAACGCTTGAAATAAACTTAAAGTGTAACCAAGCATCAAAATGTGTTACTTCTATCAAAATTCCAAAAGTAAAGTGTTAGGATGAGAGTAGTATTAACTTAAGTGACTTTTTGGGAGATCCGGGTACTTTCATTCTTTTATCCATGTTCATGTGCTTTTTAAATAATTTACACGCAAAACATTGTTATTTACATGAACAAATTTATTGCATGTTTATGAAAATTAAAAATGTTACAAAATATAGTTTTATAGGCACATATATCTAAATATATGTTGATGATATATTTTCGCATCAACTGAGCCAATCTTTTAAATAAATGATGCACTTTTTATGAGATTCTACACATAATTATTACACATGTCTAGTGTAAGGATTTGGTTGACCGTCTCTACACATGATAACTAATAGAAGTGATAATCCTTTACCTAACGTGCACACGATTCACGCATATTAACGAAGTGACATTAAAAGGTTTTTATACAAGGAATCATTTGGCATAGAAATAGAATCAACTATGCATGTTTTTAAATGTGTGCAAGTATAGTTCAAATTTTTATCATATAAAAAACTCTACTTACACACATGTAGAAAAGGTTATTACGAGTGTGTTTCCACGTTAAAAGACATTATCCTTTCAATAGTGTCCCGAGTTTGGGGCATCTCAAAATGCAAAACATTTATAGTATATGTAGAAAAATTAACATCATGTCATATCAACAATATGATATCGCGGCATAATGTAATTAAACGGGAGTAGCCCACTCTTATATTACAAATCAACCTTGCAGGATATCACACAGAGTCATATATGAGCCAAACATTGGTCTGTTCAGATTTGGTTTGTTTACAAACTAAGTATAGGATTCATATTAACAAAAAACTTATTTATAAGTTGAATCTACACGTATAGAGCTTTAACATGACAAATACAAACCGAGTCTAAGATTTATACTCACGAAAAAACTCATTTATCAGTTAAGTTGGTCCAAATATAACTTTCAACGAGACAAACACCGAATCACTCACAAATGACAACATGCAAATAGAGATCAGTCACGTCGCATTTAACTTTGTTAGTTATAAGAAAGTTTATTCTTCCAATGGCTTAATATGTTGGTAAATGCTAAACTTTTTTACTTCCAAAGATGTCAAATTCAAGTTACATCCGTACAAAACTTTTTATTATTATTTAATATTAATGCAATTTAACAATTTTTTAAAATCAATTTTTAAAAATAGTAGAAAAGTGATAACGTGAGAGCAAAAATAAAGCGCAGGAAAGCTTTTTTAGTAAAAGAGCGAGGGGGTAGTCATGTAATTTCAGAGTTATGGTTGCTGAATAACCGGTGTCCCAAAATTGGAAGAGGAATTCAAAATCTGAAGGGTTTCCCTCTGCATCAGTACAAGTCCACTCTTCGTCAAAAATGTACGACCCTCAACATTTCGTTGATTTGCAAGACAATTCCGATTTCGGAGACCCTAAATTATGGCTCTCCGGCGACGACAACTCCTCTCCCACTCTCCGTCGAACTGATTCTCAACTCTCCGGCCACACTGCCGTCTCATCTGCTACCGGAGCAGGTGCCTATGTTCATCAGGACCTCTTGAAAGATCTAGCAGAGATGGTCCCTCTTGTCGAATCTCTCATTGTAATTTAATTTCATCCCCAACCGTTTTTCTTATGTCTAATCTGTTCGTACATGGAAACTTTATCTGCTTTATAATATAGCAGTTAACTATTTTTTTATGCGGAAAATTTAGAAGAAAACTTAATTCAAATAAGCGTTTAGTTTTTCCAATGTGGTTGCGTTATTGGTTCGTAGATGTTTTTTTTTTATCGAATCTGTCATTGTTTGTAGCATCGGAAAGCCAGCAGTTCATTTACGCGGCGAGGTTCAATGGCCTATACGAAGACGCCTTCCAGGGAATCGTTATACAAAAAAGTATGATCTCCATTTTCTGTTGCAACTATATCTTCAAACAATATTTTATAACTTGTGCGGCTGTGGAATTGTGTACTGATTTAAAGAACTTTTATACTGTGTCCTATCTGATACCGTGATACTGTGCCTCTCTCGCTTTACTGATATAGGTGTATCAAGTAACATACATAAATTCTTCTTATTAGAATTACCTGTAGTGCAATTTAACTTTCTTTCACTCTTATTGACCCACCCTTTTGTAGTTGAAGTTGACATGTAGTTTATGAAGTCGATCTTCTGTTTAGTTCATGAATTAGGCCCATTAATACATAAGAAAACCGAAAAGGTTGATTAAGTTATGTCAAGGGTGAAATTAAAGGTCAAAAGCTGGGGATAACTGAATGAAATATATTAAAGTGATATTCTTCAAAGCTAGGACCTGTTATTTCAAACTTACTTGTTCTTAATTGAGCGGAAGCCAAATGTGTGGTCTTACACTATAAAAACTGCACTGGCAGTCTGGCATTTACTGAGCTGAGAGCTCTATCTGTTCGAGATTGATTGGTGATTCACTGTCCTTTCAGTGAGAAAATTTAGATTTTGCTCATAAGTAGTGTAATTATTGCCTTTAATTGACCATAGCATGGTTTCCATATATTTTAGTATCTCAATTCGGACCACTATGCTTAATTTATGCAATCACAAAACTATAGTTTTAATTTTGTTTTGTGAGTGTGCTTACTGAAATTTTGTACCAGGTCCTTAAAGTTCAGACTGTTTTATTCTATGTTTTCATGTAACAAACTTAGATATGAACATAAAATCTAGGAATTTTTCGTTGTGGATGAGATCTTATACATTCGACACTCTATCTTGCAACCCCTGAAACGGGGAGACCCACCCTATTTTAATAATTACCTCTTTGTCCTTTTAGTGATTTGAATTGGACTTTTCATTTGTTTTCCTTTCTTTTTGATGATGTGTTTCCTCGAAACCGTGGTTCATGTGAGGTGGTTTTAATTTGCTATGGAGTTGCAACTGATGCTATTATACTTCTTTCATTATTGGAGATGAGTGATCCAAAAGGGAGGATTGCCAGCCAGTCTATTCCAGCAAGAAAGAAAAGAGAACTGGGAGACAAAGATCAAGTAATGAATCTTGGTGATAATCAAGATGTTGATACTTTTCCAGTTAATTATTCAAGGGCCTTGTTGATTCCAGAGAAGCAGATTGAAGAGTTAGCCGTGCTACAAGAGGAAGTTGAGGATTTGAAAAGGAAGTTATTGGAGAAAGACGAACTTCTGAAATCTGCAGAAAGTTCAAAGAAAGAGATGGATGCTGTTGAGCAAAAACTCAATGAACTGAAACAACTGGCTGCTGAGAAGGAATCCTTAGTTAAATCTACGCTGCTACAGCTGAATGATGCGAAGGTAGTTTTCTGTTCTTTTGCATGTGTGATTCATTAGCTCACTGAGTATTTGATTTGATATATTGCTCGGCTCAGCAATAGATGCAGATGAAATCGATCAATGCTATAAGATTGAGTAGCTCTGCTTTCACATTGTCGCAAACTTTGTCTTTTCAGGTGTTGCTGTCGCCAGTTACTAATTATTTGTGTGTTTTTTGTGGATTTTTTTTTGTCTTGTACATGTAGAGTTTGGACAAATTCCTCTCTATAACGTGGACAGTTATGGTCTCCTAATCAGTTTTTTCTCACCAACTTATTTAGAGATGTAAGGTTATCTGTTAATGAGCCATAAATAACCACTAACAAGCAATTGTAGGTATTAAAGGTAGAGAATTAATTTTCAGACCTGTTGCAAGTAGTTTTGTTGTAGTTAAATATGCAAAGGTTGGATTTTAACTGTTATCAAGAAAATATGTAAATTTTAGCTTTATTCTTTTTTAATTAATGGTTTATCTTTTACAATACAAATATGAAGCCCTATTATTTAGATGATTTAAGTTGGAGCCATCTCATTCTAATATGCTAATGCTAGTGAAGAATTTAGATATGGATATATGCTTTTTAGTTTCTATCGAAAATCTTTTAGGATCACTAATTTTCATCTACTTGAATGGGCTCTGTTTGAATTTATTTAATTTATCACCGATGATAAGTTATTTTCAAATAGATTAAGCTTGCAGACAAACAAGCTGCTCTGGAGAAGGTACAGTGGGAAGCCATGACATCAAATAAGAAAGTTGAGAAGCTCGAGGAGGATCTGGACAGACTCCAGGGAGACATTTCATCCTTGATGCTTTTCTTTGATGGATTGGCAGACAACAATTCCACAAGATATGCTGACGACTATGATGTCAAACCATCTTATTTAGAGTCTCGTTCTGATATTGTAAGTTCATACTCTTCTAAATTGTGATACTTATTTAATTTATTTACTGTTCTGATTTGGAGGTTGTTTTTGTCTTGCACTTAATTTACTTGTTATTTTGACCTGAATTGGAAAAGAAAACCAACTACAGGATCTTCCGTTCATTCTTGTACTAGGCATCTTGACAAAATTTCTGAACTTGCTCTAGTCTAGTTTTGGTGATTTTTCTTCTCTACCAAAAAAAAATTTTCTGAACTTGTTTCCTGCCTCTGTTCTCTGCAAGACAATTTGTGTCATGATTTTCATACTATGGTTTTTTGTGAACAATATATCGATAAATTCAGAGTTTTTGGGGTTTATTTTGCAGTAGACCTGTTCAGTTGGTCTGTGGCCTGCCTTCTATGGGTCGGCATTGGGGCGAATGTATTACAATAGAAACCGGCCCTGCTCGGCACAGGCTCACAAAGGCCTGAAATTATGTTGGGTTGTGCCCGAAATATGTGTGTGTGTATATATATATATTATGGTTGGTTGTGCTCCAAATATATATATTAATAGTAAAAAATTTTATATATATACATTATTAATTTATTAAAATTATATATAATCATTAATTTTGAGATAATAGAAATATATAAAAGATAACCCGAGTGTACTATTCCTGCAGGCTGGGTTGAGCCCAGACATAAATTGTTGTCGGCCCTGACCAGGCCTGCCCCTTTCCAGTACAGAAAACCCTTTTTTTGTCTTAGAGACTTCATTTCCTGCCATTGCATCCGGCCTAATGCCGATACTCCGTTGGTTAAAATAATATGCAACCGTACACTCTGGTTTCTTACACTATTATCTTTCTTTTTATGTATAGGATTGTTTGGATGAGGTGGATATGCAAAAGATGGAGGAAGCAAGACAGGCATATGTCGCAGCCGTTGCTTATGCAAAGGAGAAACAAGACGAGGAGTCGATTGCTGCTGCAGCGAGTGCGAGGCGGCACCTTCAGTCCCTTGTTTTTAAATCCAATAGCATGAGCGGTAACAACGATTTTTCAAACGGCGGCTTTTCGTTGGCCTCACATTGACCATTGACTATCACATTTGAGATCACTGTTACTGGGTTATTTTGTCTATACTTTAAACTCAACTCAACTCCTTGTTTTCTGGCAGGGCAAATTACAGTTAACAATTCTTTACTCATGTTCATTTCGTTTACATTTTCGTTTAATTGATTCTCCAAGTTCATGAAAGATTTTAGCAGTAATATTATTCGATTTCTGGATTTAATCGGTTAACCATTTCTTAATCAGTCTCTTCTGAGTCCTGCCAGTAAAGTGTCCCCTTTTTTTAAAATTGATTATTTAATTAGTTTGGTTACTTGACTATTGCATATATGCAAATTTGGAGTTACTATTATGAACTTTTCAACATCTGAAGTACATCTGTGTACAATGTGACTACTTACGAGAATTATAATAACACTGTATTTTGCCTAGCCTTATGCATAATATTTAACAACGAAAAATCATAGAATTAACTACCTGATGCCCAGACATTCAAATTGATGACTGAATTTTTACAACGTATTGCATGAATTAAAGTTCGAGATAGAGATATAAGTTGGGAAGGGGGATATTTTTAGAATCTACAACAATGAAATCTGATACAAGAAATTCCTTGTTTCTTTGAATGTGTAGTTATACCTTGTGATTTTGGCATTAGTGTAGGACTTCCCATCACCTCCCATTCCAACCTGCACAAGTTATTACCTCGTTTTGATTAGTATATCAAATTCAGATTCCTTTTGGTTTCCCAATAAGCACGTGCGAAAAAATAACAGATTTGAAGCTTACACAGGAAAAGAAAATGATGCACTACTCTCTTCGGATTGAATAAATTCAATTGATTCCAATGGTAAGCCTCCGCAATCTTCCATTTTACTTTTTCCACTTTCAGCATCAGCTTTCATTCTGTCCTGAGCCCACCAAAATTACAACAAATTCCCATTATGTACCAACTGAGATAATAAATACACAAATCCAATTCGATATATATATGCAATCATATCTTTCCCAACTTGTCAACCGGACGTCTTTGAGAATTTCTTATTCATCGATAAATTGAGGAAATTAAATAAAATAAAATTGAATTATTGCTAACCTTTGTATTGATAGGCCTTGAATTTTCTTTCAAAATATCAAAGACACCTTCTTTTGTAAATCCAAAAACTATGTAATCCTCATCTTTGAAATGATACTCTTTGACTTTGTTTGGGATTTTCATTGTTTTGTCTTTCTTCATCTTTCTTAGCTCACAATCTGCATTATGAAAAATGTTAGCAGAGATGGAGAGCTATTTGAATTTTGAATCAGGAGTTACACGATATTAATTGGCAACTGCATTTAATTTTTAATTTTGTTTTTTGATACCATTTTGCCGATTTCGATTTCCAAGCAATTTATTAATAAGTCCATCTTAATTAATTAAATTTTCATAATCTAGATAGCAGTAATTCATTTTCTTTGGACGCATTTTTAATTTATTTACATAAGTAGTTTTCATCCATTTTGGAGAACAAAAAGAGAATACATAATCAATGATGTTTAATTTCAATCAGAATAGAATAGGAAAATTATATTCATATCAGTGTATAATAATTTTCTTTTAGAAACATCAATTGAAATTTCTTCCTACTTAAAAAGAGCCTCAACAAACAAAAAACATTTCTAGTAAGGATTTTAGTGTTGTTGTGTTCGTGATGCAAAAAATAATGTCAAACGTTTAGTATTTTTTCACATTTGAATATAAATATTATAGTATATTAGTATAGAAAAATCACCAATTTTATTCTATGATACAACAAGAGCATATAGCACAAATGGAACATAATTAAACTAAAATACACAAACTAATAATAAGGAACTAAACTAAGGAGAAAACGGTAGTATGTGCAAGTAATGAGTCAATAGTGTAACAATGTGGCATTGTAGCCAATTATGGCATCCATTTGATCCATTGAATGCGTCTTCGCCAAGCAATATTCCCAATTCATGTCCCACCAACGATCGGCATTTCCCTGATCTCACTCATCACTGGATTCCTCCCAAATACACTAAATGAACTACCATTGCATGTCCCACTTATACACCCGTATGTTAATGTCATTAAAAGGCTAAACTCGTTTTCTTGAGATGATAAAGCATATCCCTTGTGCTCGTTCAACCACCGTTGGGCGTGGCGGTTAGTGCATTATCCGTGACAAAAATGGATCCAAACATCGCCTCAATCAGGTTAGGGCTGGTGAAGTTGTCATAAATGCAACCCGAACAGAACTTAGATTCGAGCCGCCCACAACATCATGAATGTAAATTTGCAAAATTGTTTTCTTAAGCTTCAAGGCTTTGGTATGGGCTTATGGCATTGGCATAAGAAGGAAAGAATTGTAAAAAGAAGTTTGGTTTGTAGTGCCATGGCCTAATAAACACAAAGCAAACAATGAATTTTTGTGTTAATAATTAAGAGTGTTAATAATTTATAATAAGATTATGTAGCAATTAGTTGACAAAAAACATGGTATATTTTCAATGCAAGAAAATAATATTGTTCAGATTTTCATTTTCAATTGTTGAAGATCATTATTACCTAATGCTTGTCGATTATGGAATTAGTGTGGAATATTATATTATAATTTATTTATTTGAGGAACATTAGTTGTTGGGTCCAACAAAACAGTTTTGACCCAAACTTTTGGTACTTGAATTACGGAGAAGTTCCATCTGTGTTTTATTTTGTCAATAATTTGTACTACACGTTTATGGAAATTGTAATTATATAGTTTATGTGAATTCTAATTATTTCAAACCACCAATTTTAGAAAAAAAATACCAGCTGTTGATTTTGAACGCAATTCCACACTAACTGTAAATACTTTAGTTTGTATCTGAACTTAACTCAAATAGCAGATTGTTACCACTAACTTTCACAAATTTATACCACTACTCGAAATAATTAATCTGCCAAGTGCCCTATTAGACTCCTTAACTTGGACAAATCGAATCAAAAAACCATATTCCTTGCCAAATTTAGTGGGAAATTTGTTTGCGAATCATCCTGCCAAATGTACTGACTCGACCCAAAACAATAATAGAGCTCAGAGTTTGTATAATATTCCAAATTAATGTGCCAGTGAAATGTTTGCAACTTCAAGATGAAACGAACTAAATCAGTATTAAAATGATAATTCTAAATTATTTCAGATTACCAGTTATTTCTTCCAAAATATTGACAAAAAATCATTAGGAGTAATCAATGGGCAAGAAAATTCAGCAGAAGTCATTGGGTTTGCCTATCTTTATGTTGTGCTCCACCAAGAAACCTGTAACTGCATTCCTTTGCCAACTCTTGAAACTCCTGCATTTTCTCAACCATGTTGAAAATTGATTAGTATCGCTAGTAATCTGTTCTCTACATATAACGAAAAATCGAAAGGGTCCAAATTTTTTTTTTTGCCTCCAGTAAGTCTCTTATAAAAGTACGAACAAGAGCAACACACGATTCACTAAAACCCAACAGCGTTGAATGTTTTCGAGATGTGTATTGTGATACTCTCGTTATGAACTCCCTAGAATCTTAACTGTCAAACAAAAATATGAAGTGCGCTAAATAGACTATGATATTATTCAATGGAAATGACTAACTTGTGATCAAGATGGGCTATAACTTCTCCACCAGGAAAAGCCTGTTTTGTAGCCTCGAATGCAACTCTGATTGCTTCCCTCCAAGTTCCGCCAACTTCTTGAAGATTTTCTTTTTCCTGTTTTCCGCTTGGATCTTCCATCAGCAAGGAATATCCAGAGAGTAGATGCCCTACCCAAACACCATCTTTTCTGAATGGTAAAAAATTAAACTATATAACTGAGTTTAGACTCAGAAACAGAGATAGAAGATGAACATATGGAACGATATATACTTACAGAACAATGTCCATATGACGCGGTACATAATGCCCACCTCCTATTCCAAGAAGGATTTTCTTATTACTTCCACTCCTGCACAATCCAAAATTTAAATCAACATATCACAACCCGAAAAATCAGGGTGTTTTGGGTCGGCTTGTTATGATTTATGTTTCATTTTCTGACGACAACATACATATTTTTGTTGTTTCATTGAACACGTGACTTCATGTGTGATATGCAGAGCCATGAGAATAATTTGTTATGTAATAATTGCCCCAGGAAAGACAGAATATGTACCTACTCCAGACTCCCACCGCATTTTCTCCTCCAAGCCCCAATCCTTGCCACACTAACTTCAAATAGACAGCATGTAATTTCGTCATATAACTGAGTGACTAACTAGGCTTGTATATTGTCATGATTTCATAATACAGGTTGCAATTATTTGGCTGAGGTACGATAAGAGAAAAACAGACCTGAATATGAAAAGTTGAAAGAAAATACGAATGACAGAATAAATGCAGAAAAGTAAACTAAGAAGGCATGTACAGGGAGTATGGTATCAAGAGATCATTAAGCTCAAATTAGTCAAACAAAATTTTCAGCCAACAGCAGGTCTATGTTCAAATGTAACAAAAAGCATAGCACCAGGGATATTTGCGTGCATGTTAGCCTGCATATAGATTTGGCTTTGTGGATCCAATATGTAGTTCTTCCATCAAGTGCCATTCAAAAGACCAAAAATGCCATTGATGATACTTCTAGTAATACACAAGCCATGCAAAAGTTTTCCCTTGTTACTTTGCATAGTTAAGTTTCAAAGCTTTGACTTCACAATTTTTTGATACCAGTACATATTCCTGCCATTGTAACTACTAATTAATATCCAATCAAAACAACTAATAAGTTGTTACTAGAAAAATAGATGATTGATGATTGATTCTTTGCTCCCTCTTTGTTTTCTTTAATTTAAAAACAAGATTGCCAACAGCAGAGTATTTATTAATCAGGAAATCCAAGCGCAACCTCTAAAACCAAGCAGTGGGATTGGTGGGTTTAGTGGTTATGAAGACTATGGACCTCATAAACTGGACAAGCATACTTAGCAATCATTTTGACGAACAAATTTCATTTCCTTCATGATTATCGATGCCAAAATTAATAACAAAAAAATAGCATCTTTTTTAAAATAATGAGAAGTTAGCCTATTCAGTAAATAAATACCCACTAAAGCAATGGCCTGTGCAGCATCCTGCCTCCTCCAATACTCTTCTATACTACCTAAAAATTGAACCAAAACAACCAATATACATAAAAAGCAAAATTAAGCATAAAATATTATATTTTTGTTGAAAATGCTAAATCCTCGAAGAAAAAGGTAGGAGATAAGAGATTCAAGCAAATTAACAGTTGAGCTGAGTATTTGGGGCTTTAAAGCTTACCAATCTCTACAAACATGGCAGGCGAATCAACAACTGGCCCATGATGAGTTGCCTCTAGTGTAACCTACAAAATCATAGAAGAGCAAAAAAGCCATTACGAGTCAAAGTATTCTGGTTCAGAGCAAGTAAAAAGAATATAGATACGTTTTCCCCCTGACTGCATCATAACAACTATACAAATTGGCTATTCCATATATGTGATGATAAGGGAAGTAACTTGACACCTCAAATTCGGGGGTTAGGTTATGTGATGCAGCAATGGTCCTTAAGAGTCTGAAGCATGGTCCAATCCTAGGATTTGGAGGTGCTGCCCATCCTGGCTTTCCCCCAGCAACCAACTCCTCACCTTCTCTTATATGCGGAGTACCTGAAAAGCAATTGCTATATTAACAAACATTACATTCAATTTTTTCAGATCAGTTTTAGCATAAACAATTGAAGAATGATCAAACAAAAGTTGCAGGTGATAAGAACATTGTTAATACCAATAGGATGAACTGTGAGAGCAGGCCGGTTCGAGGAAGCCACATGCTTGCTGAGAAATATGACCTCATCCACAGACTCGCCAGTTTTCTCCTCCCACCTTTTATCTATGTGATCCTCTCTAACAAGACGGTTATCCAGTTTTAGTAGCCTCACCTCCCTGTTTACGAAGCTTTGTGTATCCTCCTACACCAACCATAATTAAATGCAACTACACCAAGCGGAGCCTCAGCGAAACTTGGCCACTTGAAAATTCGAATTCAGCAACTATAAGATAACATAAAAAGCTCAATTCAAGAAGAACTGAAAATGTTAGACGAAGCTCTGTTTGTTGATTTCTTAGACAGGATATTACAAAGATCATCAGATCCGATTTAGCTGTACGAAACATAGCAAAATTAGGCGAAGCTATATGGTTCTAACCTGCCAAGAAGGGCCAGGTTGCCAACCGGGTATGGCCAAGAGAGCTGATGCTGGACCGATGGAGGCCGGGTCCACGGTGGTCGCCACCACTAGCTTCACCATTTGCGCTCCCTTTTCTGGTCTCCGACGCTGATTTTATGAATTTAAGCCAAATTTATGACTGAAAAATGTTTTTTTAATTTTTAAAGGGTTTAAAATGAGCAATTTTTTTGTAAATTGATTTTTAAATCGTTAAAAATGTTTTTTAAATTGAATTTTAAATTATGTATAATTTTGAAAAAATTAAAATGAGCATATATTGTACAAGGTATTTTGGATTTTAAATATAATAATATAACAATAATGTAATTTATTTGGTAAAAAATTAAATTTGAAAAACACCCCCTTTAAAAGTAAGTATTCTATTTATTAATTTTCATTTAAAAGTAATTTTTTTTAAGTTGAAAAAATTTTAAAAAATACTTGACTAACCAAATTTTAATTTAAAAATTAAATTTCAAAAAAATTTGATTAACTTAAAAATTTGGAACAGAGTTGAATAAAAATCTGGGCAAAAGTCACGTGAGTATAAATAGAGCACGTGAGTAGCAGTTAATTCCCCGCCAAAGCTACAAATCAGGAATGCAACCCTCGTCTTCTCGACAGAGTAGAGAAATGGCGGAAGAAAGAGAAATTGAAGTCCGTACACTTGCCGGCGAATCCGCCAGAGTTTCTCTAGCATCAACCAGCAGCATTAGTGACCTGAAGCTTCTATTGAAGACCAGTTTTTCTCCAGCTTCCTCTTTTCCCAACTTCCATTTATTCTTCAAGGCAATATCTCTTTCCTTACATTTGTTCGTTTCGAATTGATTTTTGGCCTATATTCATCATTTCTGAATGGGTTATATTTTTTGTTTGTCTTAGTGTAGTCGCTTTTCTACAGATTTGTTCAACATTAACACTGATTTTATGTGTATTCGAATTTTAGGGAGCTAAATTACGCATTGAAACTCAAATTAACTCGCTTATTATGAAGCCTGGCGAATTTCTAGTATTGGTTCCTTTCATTAAAAAAGTGCGGCCTCCCCCATCAAGGCCTGAATTTTCAGTAGATTTGTACAATCGAAATTTAAGTTCCAATTATGCAGATTCAGTGTATTCAGATATGATGCAAGAGTTTTCATCTTTTATTCATGAGTCAGACAGTCCAAGTACACAGCCTGACAATGAGCCTAGTGCTACTTCTGTTGGACATAAAAGGAAAAGAGGTATAGATAGCACTAATGATGGCAGTACAGACGAAGAACGATATGCTAATTTACGGAGCATATTGCAGTCCACTAACAAGAATCTTTTAGAGGATCAGAATTGTGAGAAGTTTGTTGAGATTTTAGAACCCTTGAGTTGCTTGAAAAATCCGCATTTTGAGACTTGCGCTCTAGCAACACATCAGGCTAATTATGATAGAGGTGTACAAGGGAGCAGCAGGGTTACATGCTTGTGCCCACAGTGGCTACAAAGACTTATGCAAGCATTTGCATTCTTAAATATCTTCTCTGCATACTTGCAAATGCAAAAAGAGCAAATCAGCTCATACCATTTGAAGGAGGCGTTGAGTAAGCTTAGCAAATATGGGTTTGAAGCTTGTTTTGAGGATATTGAGCATATTTCAATTCTCTGTCCTAAGGTAATTTATGATTTTTTTATTAAAATGGTCAAAGAGTTTATTTCTTTCATATCATTTTTTATATAGACCATTATCTATATCTGATTTTGTCATGTGTAACTTCTGGAAATGGATCACAGTATCACACACCTTGATCTCATAGGTGTGAATTTGGATTAGTGTTGTCCATGGGATGAGAAGCTTCCGCTCAGCTGTATACTGTCTTTCTGTTCTAGCCATTAGATTTGTACATACATACTGCAGTTTTGTCTGGGTTGCTTGTTCTACAGTTTTGGCTGAGCTTTTATAGGAAATAAGACATATTTTTTTGGATTTTCTTTTGTTTATGATGATTAGAATGTATATGATAATTTGCATTACTATTATCATTCGTATCATGTTCAATATAGGCAATTTGCTTTCATTTATGCGTCATATCATTCCCTAGGAAGGCTTAAGTTTGTGCTCAAACACAACGCTTAGCTCGTCTTGAACTCATAATTAATTAACAAGAAATGCCTTGAATTGCTTGCCTTCATATACTCCCCAATATGATAGTTGTTACATCCTTTCATTCTTTCATTAGGCTAATAACTTTGGACCTTTGGTAAGCACTAGTTGCTCTACTTTTTTACCATGCATACTTCTAACTAACGAGCATATTTAACATGTATAAATTGTTTGGTCATGTAATTATCCTTCTTTGGGTCTTGAGTTTTTTATTGGGTACAACGATATATTGATTTCTTTGTTCATTCCACATAATACACCTAACTCTAAGTCTCTAACACTATGTTATGAAATATGATCTATGGATGGTTCTTAAAGTCACATTTTCTCTCTTTAGGTTGTGTCCTTTATTGATGATAAGGTGGAGCTTGCAGATTCTGTTACAGCGCTCATTATCATCATTTCTGAAACAGAGGAGAAAGATGAAACTGCACCTGATCGTAGAAATGGTGCTCCAAATCATCTTTGTACTTTTTAAACCCCAGCAATTTAGTTTTACAAGGTTTCAAACAAATGACACTATTAATCTCTCTTTTACAGTGCATAAAGGCTGTAAAGCTATGTCTTTATCAAAGATGTTTTCAACATTGGAAAAACGAGAAAGATCCTTGAAAACTGATCTGTGGGAAGCTACCAGACTTCTGATGGTATGTTTGATTGATTATGATAGTTACTTTCACAATAATTTGATGATTGGATAAGTTTATGGACACCTCACATGCATTTTACTTATCAATCTGCTGTTTTTGCTAGACACTCAGAGAGTCTTAATTCAGTTACGGCTATAACTATGTTTGTTTAACTTTTATATTTGTTCCTCATCCTGCATTTAACCTTGAAATGAGTTTTGTTTCCTTTCTTTCAAATCAACTTGAAACTGATATTTTGTCATGCGCTCTTTAATATTTGAGGGGTCATATCTCTTATATGACTGCGAGATCAGCTGTTAATTATAAGACTGCTTGAAAGCTAAGGCTGTGATCCTAGCTAGCCTTTTAGCTATTTTTCTTTTTTGGTTTTCTTTATTTATCCTAATGGTATTTCCAATGGACCTTGACGAGGAGGCTGCTGCTTGGATTTATAGGACTTCAGCCTCTTTAACTTCAGTTTTTTTGTGGAATGGGGATTTGTGAGCATGATTTCCAGTCCAAACAGGGTGACTTGAAGTTTTGAGGCTACCAACAGGGAAACATTTACTATTATTGTAATTATATGAACTATTCACGTGAGAATTAGACACAAATGATTTATTGGCTGTCATTTGAAAAAAAATTATAGAAATATCTGTTGTCTTACTATTCAGACCGTAAAACATATTAGGCCTTTAATAAGGTGTAAATGATATTCATTTGTGGAATGTCATAATTCATAGTTAGGAGATGAATGCGTCCTATTTCTTTATGAAAGCCCTTTTGTATTCTTTGAGTTTCGATTTCCATGACACCTTGACATTTCATTTTCGACTTTCTATTGTAAAAATTTACAAGATACATTTGATATGTAGTGACACCACCTTTAATGATACAGTGTAAAAGTGTTAACACATCTGCTATGCTCTTTTCCTTGGAAGATTTACTCAAATTTGTGAAGGAAGGCTGTGCCACCGGAAGTAAAAACAAGTCGAAACAGCAAAATGGAAGCCGGTCCTTTGCACAGAGATCTTGTTCATTTCGAAAAGGATGCCATGTAGGTTATATCAATATGTCAAGTGGTTTCTGTGTTTCAATGTGCCTCTGCTTATTATCCAGTTAGCTGCTCCATACTTGAATGAAATGAAAGTGGTACATCCAGTGATTTTTGGTGCAAATTTCATCTGATATCTTGGTGGAAAATCTTATTTTAAATATGTTATACTTATACTTCCCCTATTAACAATTAAAAGAACGTGCAATTAAGTTCTTTCTCTACAATTTTTTGGTTGAGTTGGTGTTGTGAGTCATCCTAGATCCCTCTTTCTATTTTAAGGAGAAGTGATATAAAATCATATGTTGACCTTATTTAGTGATTGTTCCTATTACTATTGGGCTTTGGGCACTAGAAGTTTTGGCTAAAATTTACTTATTCTTAATATTTGCGAAGTCTTGTGTTGATGTTGGATTTGAATTTTCATCTGCAATAAGCTGACTGTTTGGAAATTCAGGAAATGGATCAACTGACGCCTTTGGAAATGGTTCAACATCTCAGAGAGGTCATTGGATCAAATGGACAAGTAATTTCACGTTTGCTGTGCAATTAATCTGACTTCTGTTAGTAGGACGCGTCTAGAACTAACTAAATGGTATCCTCTCATGTTTGAATGACATGATCATGTGTTTTAGATAGTTTTAGTCATTCAGTTTGTATTGAACTGTCAGATGCCATGTTTCAGTTTATACCTGCGTGTTGAAACTCACTTTGATTCTTAAAACGAAATTAAACCAGTCATTATAAACTAGATGCTGGAAATGATGTAATCTTGATTTGGCATGGTTTTGCAACATGATGGCATGAGGGAAAAATCGAGTCAACCCACAGACTAGGTTTTAACAGATCTTGTGAAAGTGGCATGTTTAGTACTGAAGTCTATGCATGTTTTAAATGGACCAGATGGTCCATGTCAGAGACATCGCTGCAAGAAAAGCTACATATGTAAGCATTCCAAAGGAACTTTCTGACAACACAAAATCTGCCCTGAAATGTATGGGGATCACCAACTTATACAGTCACCAGGTTTGCTTCTTTTATATAATTTTTGTTCCTTTTTCTTGCTTTAGACATTCTTTTGAAATTAATTTATCCTTAGTAGGCTTAGCTCTTCCAATGTTTACAGGCTGAGTCTATAATGGCTTGCCTTGATGGGAAGAATGTGGTAGTGTCAACAATGACATCTAGTGGGAAGTCCCTTTGCTATAATGTTCCAGTTCTTGAAGTATTGTCCCAGAATTTGTCATCATGTGCTTTGTATTTATTTCCAACCAAGGTATATTGGAATAATTTTTCACAGCATACTTTAGATTTTCTGTGCTTTTGCTCTACATATGAAATTATTTATTGTGTATATTAGAAATTACTCATTTGTGCAGGCCTTAGCTCAAGATCAACTAAGGGCATTGTTAGCAATGACAAACGAATTTGATACTACCATAAATATTGGCGTATATGATGGTGACACTTCTCAAATGGAAAGGAGATGGCTACGTGATAATGCTAGAGTGGTATCATGGCTTCATCTGTCCAAATTATTACAATGTTATTGAAATGGCTAATTTTCTCATGAGCTAAATAAGGGCTGGTTTTGGATGCAGCTAATCACGAATCCAGATATGTTACACATGTCAATCTTACCATTTCATAAAGAGTTCAGTCGAATTTTATCTAACCTTAGGTAACATTATAATAATATAGTTTTTAATAAACAGTGTAGGTGTTTAATTTTAGAACTTAAATATTTTGATTCTGTCCCTCTTATGACTTATTCGGCTGTGGATTGTATGCTATTTTGAACATTTGTTTGCACATGTGTTTATCAACAGTTGTTTTAATTCATTTAGGTTTGTGGTGATAGATGAAGCTCATGGTTATCGAGGAGCATTTGGATGCCATACTGCTTTTATATTTAGAAGACTGCGTCGTATTTGTTCTCATGGTACAGTTTTCTATTATGGTTTGGAAAACTTTGTGTTTTCTCTCTTTTGAAACGTATACTCTCTAGTAACATATCATATTTTTTTTATATGAAGTGCAGTCTATGGCAGTGATCCTTCATTCATTTTCTCAACTGCAACTTCTGCCAACCCTTGCGAGCATTGCATGGTATTATTAGAGACCAATCAATCACATGATATATGTTTGTCTGATTATTGATTATGCTGTAGTGTTCTTCTTTTCATACATGGTAGATCTGCTATGGAGACAAATTAAACTTGAAAGTTGAAAATTTGTATGGCTCACGTACACAGTGACTCATATTGTTCACAAGTTGATTATGATTGGCTTTATCCTTGTACTAGCCATCTCACCTTTTGTTTTTGATAAACTACAGTTGCTGAACTTAAATCAGTTGGTTTTGGTAGTAATTTTTTGAATTCCCTTTACCCCCTTCTGTTTTTTGGAAGATATTTTGTTCTTATGCTGAACTTTATCAGAGTGCCTTTGTTTAAAATCTACCAATATAAAATATATATTTCCAAGTTTCAGGATAAGATTTTTGCTCACTATGATTCCTCCATGATTGATGTTAGAGGTTTTGTTGCCTTAAAATTATATATGTATTTCTGAGTTATGTCTTGATTAAATTGTAACTGATCTGATGCTTAGGAACTTGCAAATCTTTCTTCATTGGAGCTCATTAACAAAGATGGTAGTCCCTCAGCACAAAAACTTTTTGTTCTCTGGAATTCTGTTTCACGTGTGGGACTTGTAGGTGATTTACTCATGATTACACAAAAATTGTTTAAGTATTTTGTGCACATTTACTTCTCATTAATGCTATTGAATTACAGGTGTCAGATGAGGATGGTAGTGTCTCTGAACATAAAAGAACAAGGTTACACTTTCCTGCATCTATAGTGTATGCATGTAAATTAGTATATCAGTTCCCTTTGGTTGTCTGCATGATGTCACATATGGCTGTATCACACAACTACTTAAGCACTTGCGTGCTCTTAGCCATTATTTTATTGGTAAAATGGGATGATATCTGTATTTGTGATTGCATTGTATTTGTATTCTGTTAAGTGATTTTGTAACTTGTCCAGAGGTGTATTGGCATTATAACTTTAGCATATGAGTGAAAACATGCGCTATAGCTAACATTTTTCTTTACCTTTTCTTACTTTTTATAGCGTATTTCACTTATAAGACAGTTCTATATGTGATGGTAACTTCACTAACAACTACCTTTCCAGATGCTGCTGACCTTTGTGAAGTTAGAAGAATATTATGTACTATTGTATCCATAATTGCATATTGGAGAAAGTGTTTTGTAATATATGTCCCTGCATATGTGAGTACTGGCTTGGATATATTTATTACAATACTTAATGCTCTCTTTTTTCAGCCCTATTTTCGAAATCTCGTCCCTCTTTGCGGAAATGATTCAGCATGGACTTCGTTGTATAGCCTTTTGCAAATCTCGCAAACTCACTGAACTTGTTTTGTCTTATACGTATGTAACATTGACTTCGTCAATATTGAACTTTTATGATAAAAGACATCGCCTATGTGGATGCATGTCCTTTTATATTCAACTTTATTTTTTAACATTATATGCTGAAAGCAAAATGATTTTTTTCCTAACTTTTAAGTTTCACAATTTTTAATAGGCGTGAGATACTTCAGAAAACAGCCCCATCCCTTGTGGATTTGATATGTGCTTATCGTGCTGGCTACCTTCCAGAGGTTAGTCTGGTTTCTGACTTTTTTTCCGCATTCACATACAGTTTTGAAGGAAATGCGACCATTTTCATTCTTTTGTGTATGCTATGCCATAGTCTGCGACAGTTTTCTATTCCCTAATAAATAAATTAATACTTAGATGGAAGTTCCCCTTGTCTGAATGACGTACAAGTTTCACCATATGGTAATTAAATTTTATTTATTTCAGAAATAATCATGAGGCCTTGTGCTTTATGAGTTTTGCCTTTTGATCCCTTGAACTTTTGTTTTTTTCACATAAAGTTCATGACTACTTATACACACATCAAACCTTTATCATCATATGTAATGGAAGAGGTGAAAAAGGTCAAGGTTATTTGTTATGGAGCTGATTTTGTAGCTAATAACAAAAATTTAGCAAAGGATCATATTCTTTTTGGAGTTATGATGCAAACATTTTATTCCTGGAAATGATAATTTGACCCCTGTTCTTGGCTAAATTTGTTCAACTGGTGTACTTTTATTTGAGCTCTTTTCCCTACATCTCTATTTCTTTCCCAATTCATTCATCACTTACATGTGAGTGCATAGTTGTAAAATTGTTTCATCTTTTAAGCATATATAAAACATTAATGTAATGAGAGTTTACAACGATCATTCAAATTTTAAAATAATTGTTTTCCTTTCTGATTCAAATATGGATTAAAAAAGTAAAGCCAAGTGCCTTTTTTTTTTTATCATGATGGGGTTTCATTTATCAAGGTTGAATCTATGATATAGTTCAGGACACCCATTGCCTCGTTTTTCTATTTTGTTAAATTATAGTCCTCCAATTCGAGGCGGTGAGTGTTCTCTCTTATCTCTGCTTCCAGGTTTTCGTGCTGAGTTTTTCATGCTAAAACAAATGATTTTTCAATCATTAAGAGTCCTCAAACTGTTTCACAAATTTCATTTGTTATGGCCTAGGTAGCATGGAACAGGAAAGGAAACGTTTCCGTTTTGAGGAAACGCTAAATATAACGTGATTTCAGGTTTCCGAAACGGAAACGGGAAATGTTAATGTTTAGGAGTTTTCATGCTTCCTTGGTTATGCCAATATGCCTTCTGTGTTTGCTACTTAGTTTTCTTATATAAGTATATAATTGAACATACTTCTGATGCTTAACCTTGAATTTTCAAAGGCATGCCAGGAAGACATTGATATCATACCTTACATTTCATATTTTTTATAAGTTAATGCTTCTGTCACTGTTTTGTGTTTGGCCTTTTAACTGTACATGGAGTATTTCTAGCACGAGTTATTCCTTTGTTGTACTATTGATTGACTGTTCAATCAGGATCGAAGAAAAATAGAGGGAGATTTTTTCAGTGGGAAACTGTGTGGTATTGCTGCGACAAATGCTCTAGAGTTAGGCATAGATGTTGGTCATATTGATGCCACGTTGCACTTAGGTTTTCCTGGTAGTATTGCGAGGTAAATTGTTTGGTTTCTCATCTTTGGTCGAATATTTTTATCATTTCTGTTAATTGGGAACCATTTTATCTTTCATTCAGCCTGTGGCAACAAGCTGGCAGGTCTGGTAGGAGGGAAAATCCATCGATCGCAGTGTATGTTGCATTTGATGGACCTCTGGATCAGTATTTCATGCAGTTCCCTGAGAAACTCTTCAGTAGTCCTATAGAGTGCTGTCATATTGATGCCCAAAACCAGCAGGTTTCAAGGCATATCAAATGCTTTATTTCGTGGATCTGATAAAGCAGCAATATTATGTGTTTTTATTGTTTTTGTATTCTTCTTTCTAGGTGCTTGAACAACATCTGGTCTGTGCTGCTTTTGAGCACCCATTGAGTTTGCTTCATGATGAGACATTTTTCGGCTCTAGTTTAAGCAAGTCAGTAGCATCCCTTAAAAATAAGGGATACCTGAGTTATGACCCTTCACGTGATTCTTCTTCTAGAATATGGAGTTACATTGGGCACGAGGCATGATACTTAAAATTTCATTTTAAATTTACAGTTTCTGATAAAAAAAAAAACCTATTCTGATAACTTATAACAGTTTAATTCTCACTTCTATTTTTGCTTGTAGAAAATACCTTCACATGGAATTAGGATTCGAGCAATAGAGACAGTACGGTACAGGGTAATAGACAAAAACCTGAACGAAGTCCTTGAAGAGATAGAGGAAAGCAAGGCTTTCTTTCAGGTTTAGAAGTTCTTTCCTTGAAATTTTATTTTCTTATTCAAATATTCCATTTTGCTTTTAGCTGCACAAGTTTACTCTTGAATACAATTATGTACCCCTCTATTTTCATGTTTACGTCCATGTTCAATACAGGTGTATGAAGGTGCAGTTTACATGCATCAGGGGAAGACGTATCTAGTTGAGGAATTAAAAGTATCAGAAAAAATTGCTTTGTGCCGTCGAGCTGATTTGCAATATTACACAAAAACACGTGACTGTACAGATATACATGTCCTTGGTGGTGGTCTAGTGAGTTGGACTATTTTATCTATTCGCCCTTCTCATTAGTTCTTTCAGTGAATAATCAATGTTCCTGTTGTGATTTATTGATATTGTTCAAAATGATAGTAATTAGGAACTATTTTCAAGTATTTTGCTATATTATTTTGTAATCTTAACATGTCTTTCTTAGAAAGTATATGATGCAGTGCTCAAAACTGCTTTTTCCGTATTTGTTTAGGCCTATCACGCTAGAGATGCCAAGAATCAGTCCTTAAAGACAACGGCTCAAGCAAATTCTTGCCAAGTAACAACTAATTGGTTTGGTTTCTATAAGATAGAGAGAAGAACTAACAGAATTTTAGATAAATGTGATCTTTCACTGCCAAAATACATGTATCAATCACAGGTAAACTTACACGGGATTTAAAGTTCATATCTTTTTTTACAATCATCAGATGCTCCGACTTATATGCTTGTCATTTATGTAATTTTCTTCTCTTGATCTATCTATGTTTGATATATTGTTTCATGCAGGCAGTTTGGATTGAAGTTCCTCAATCAGTTAAAAACCCAGTAGAGAGAAAATTCTCGTTTCGAAAGGGTGTGCATGCTGCTTCTCATGCTCTTCTTAAAGTAGTTCCTTTGTAAGTCTTCTTTCATTTTGCTCTTGTCCAAGATGTTTGCCTTAACTTTTTTTTTCCGAGGGTGACAACTTGTATAAGTTCAAATGAAGCTTTTTTAGCACGATACTAGCTATTTCTGGCATGATGCTATTAAGTGACAGGCCCGTGACATTTTAAGGGTCCTAGGCTAGGTAGCACGGAAACGAGAAGGGAAACGTTTCCATTTGGTGGAAATGCATACCGGAAATGTCAAATATAACGTGAATTCAAGTTTCCGAGGTGGAAACGGAAATGAGGAAACTTTAGTATTTAGGAGTTTCTGTGCTTCATAGGACACTTAGGCAAATCATATAGAAATTAATGAAAGTGGGCTCTCAAGTAAAAGTATAACAAAAACTAATTTCTTTGGAAAACTAGGAATTGAACTCATAATCATATCTTTAACAAGTGTCTTACCAAATAATCTAATACTAATTAACGTTCATTTTTTATCTTTTTAACATTAACTATTACTCCCTCCGGTGCCGAAAGTTTGTCATTTTAGCCAAGATTTCATTTTCCCTTTTACTTATCATTCTCACATATCAATGCAACAGTGAACACTTTTTTCCTAATTTACCCTCGTATTAATTAGTAAAGAGATTAAATATAAAATGAAATTATAAGGTAATAATTAAGAAAAAAGAATTTTATGATAAAAGTAGAGGGATAAATTAGTCATTTTAAAAGAGTAATGAATGTCTTATTGGTTTTGATGAAAATTCTAGAATGGTAATCTTTCGGCACCGGAGGGAGTAACAATATAAACAAAAAAAAGGTTTTTGGGCCACTTTTGACTATGGGCCCTGGGCCGTCGCACCCGTTGCCCACCCCTCAGGGTCGGCCCTGTTAAGTGGTATGGTATGGTCCCTGACTTCTTTATGATGATATGGTATGCAGATATGTAAGATGTAGCTCATCTGACTTGGCTCCAGAGTGTCCAAACCCTCATGATTCGAGGTTTTTCCCTGAAAGAATTCTAGTCTATGATCAGCATCCAGGAGGGACTGGTCTCTCGGTGCAGGTGACAGGCGTAACAATATGTATTGGTTGAATTAGTCGTGCTTTTACAATAGGTTCCAAATTTATCTGGCTCAATCCGTTAAGAGGTGCCTTAATTTGTCCCTGAAAACCCACTGCCACCCTAAACTTTTAAAGTGATTCCAAAGCTACCTCAATTTTCAAAAAGTGCACCACTTTGCTCCTGAACGCCACGTGTCAGCTTTTGATTGAAGAGAAAAAAATCAGAAAAATGACATATTTGAAAAGTCAAACCAGAAGTTGACACGTGGCATCTAGGGAGTCATTCGGTACACTTATTGAAAAATGAGGGAGCTACGGGGTCATTTCCAAAGTTCGGGGGAAGCAGGGTTTTAGGGACAACTTCCTGACGCATTAGGCCAATTTATGATGACTACCAATTGCAAGTTTATATCCATATTCGAAACACACAATGAGATTTACATGTTAGTTATCTGTTCTCCATACATGTAATTGTTGGGTTTGTATGTGCAATAGATTCAAACCTATTTCACAGAACTTCTGAATGCTGCTTTGGAACTTCTGACGAGTTGCCGATGCTCTGAGATAACAGGCTGTCCAAGTTGTGCTCAAGTTTGTCCCGCAGCTCATGCGATTTTGAGATATACTGCATTTCATTCCTAACTGAAAGCAGTGATAATTGTTATCTGTGGGTGTTGCAGAGTATGGTTTGTCACGAGTTCAATGAGGAGATAAACAAGGAGGCAGCCATTATGATTATTAAGGTTTTACCTGAACAACATAAGCTCAAGACATCTATCATTTTTTTTTATTTCTGAATCAATGGTTTAATGTGTATTTTGTTCAGGGTGTTTTGGATGCAGATAGATCTTATTTTGAAAAGATCCAAAGCTCTTCTGAGGGCACTGGAGAGCAACATCCTGATTGATCAACATTGCTATTTTATTAAATGCTATAATAGTTTAAAATATGCCAACAATTTTTCAAAATCACAACTCTCCTAAATATAGATAAACGCCCTATATTAACACCTCTGTTTCAGCAAATGCAATCCTAACGCTCATTTTTCACCTCTCGTTGCTCTAAACCGTGATCTTTGTCAAAGTTTTTTATTTTATAGTCTTCAATTATCATCTACTAACCAAATTTTTTCCTAATTTCAATTAATTCCTTTCGTGTTTGGATTTTAAGTTTTTTTTATTGATATTAAATGATGGAATAGATTGCTGATTTTATTCATTCAAATGAATCTTGGATTGATGACAATACATTCGTTTGTTTCGATGTTGCTTGTGTGTTGATTCTAAATGGCTGCAATTTAACCGATTCTCAAACAATCTTATGTTAGAAATTTGTTAGAATGCTAGTAGATCTTCGAAATTGTTTGTCTATATGTGATTTTTATATGTCTAATGTAAGGTATTTTTACATCATTGATGTGTTTCTACTAGATTTCTAGCAGATTGAATTATGATTTATATTCGATATTTTGTTTATATTTCTATAAGAAATCTGTTAGAATGCCTAATGGATTAAATTATCTGTTTCTATCAAATCACCATTTATTTTCAATCACAAGAAATGGTTTTGAATATGTTGTTGGAAGCAAACTCAGGGAATTCGAACAAATGCAGTTCTAAGGCACCACAAAAAAGGCAAACATCCCAAAATCAGCAATTAAACACAATAATCAAACATGCAAATCCAAAAACGAAGTGTAGCAGGGATAAGATTGCAGATCAGAAAACAACCATCAAACCCAATTTTTCATAAACAAATCCATTAGAGCTAGCCAGCCCCTTCGAGCAGATACCAAATCCATAAAAAAAAAAGGAAATCGTGATTCCCCCTTGCCCTGATACAGCAATACAGAGCTCCGCGATACTCCCTTGTCCCGATTCAACTCCTCTAGCAGCGATGACAGTGCGTGATTCTCGAAGGAGAGAACAACGATGAGGGAGAAGAATGGAGGAAACATAGGAGAAGAGACAACGAGTATGAGACGTTGATCTGTGGTGGTGGTGGTGGTTACTCTTGAAAATGGCAGAAGGCGGAGGTTATAAGTGAAATGGTGAAGAACCAATTTTCTAAAATTTCATCTTTTGTAAAATTAAGAACATGAATGTTCGTAATAGAAAAGATTGCAATCTTAATTTTGACTTTTTTATGTGATTTTTTGCGGTTTTTATGAGATTACCAGAAAAAGCAAAATAATTTTAGGTCATGACATGGTGTAATTTTACAAATATCATATTTTAAGTTTTGATTTTTTATAAACGTGTAAAATTTTGATTTTTCAAAATACGTGAATATAAGAAAAACCATCGATTTCATGTATAATAGTTATTATACTAGGTATAATAACTATTACACTAGGTATATAAAACATGATACCTAGTATAATAATCATTATACTAGATACAATATCAATTATATTGTTCGAATATGACATTTGAAACCAGATCTTAAAATTTTCATTATCTTCAATGATTTGAATATTTCTTTGATATTCTCCATTATGTTGACTATTATACTAGGTATAATAATCATTATACCTGATATAATGTATACTATTAAAATACGATATCTAAAACTTGATCTTAATACTTTTTTTTATCTCTAATTATTTTTTATAATATTAGTTTTCATTATACCAAGTATAATGACATGATCTGAAAATTTGATTCTTATGTGATATATGAAACTTTATATTGGTATAATGACCATATATAGTTCAAATGTGAAACTTGATCTTAATACTTTTTTATCTCCAATTATGTGAATATCTTTTTGTATTACTTTTTATACAAGTTATAATGGTTACTATACCCGGTATAATAATCATTATACCTGGTATAATAGTCATTATACCGGGTATAATGACCTGATGTGAAACTGGATTCCAATGAAAGTTGGAAAAGAAAAAAAACTAACAAAATTATCAACAATCACACCATGATCTTCATGTTTGAGAAACTTGATATCATATGTCCAAATTCCATCATAATACACCAAAACAATAAACATTTTGCATAAAAAAAAAGCTGAGTGAAACTAAACTCTTTGGAAAAGGAATAAAAACTTAAACAAATCGTGACCCATAAAAAATTACTAAAATTGAACAAATTTGAAAACACAAATCAAAATCTGGAAAAATAAGAAGAAAAATGAGCAAACAAATTGTAGAAAAAAAACAGATAGGAACGGAATCATAAAACAATAAAAGAAAACCGAAAAGAGAGTATCAAATCGAATGAGAAAACAAGCCGAAACACAAATAAAATAGATCTAAACAAATCGAAGGAATGAAAAGAGGTAGCAGCATAGATTGAAAAATTGATGAAGAGATCAGAATGAAAAGAAAAATGCAGGAACAAATTTGAATCTAAATCATAATTTGATGATAAAATTGGAATGAGATGAAAACGTAGCAACAAATCGTGATTTGATAAGATTTCGATTCACAAAGATCATGTTTGAAGAAGAGGAGAAATCTTGAAAATATGACATGGAGAAAGAGGATCTATTAAAAGAAAAAAGATAAAATCTAAAAATCTGAAAAAGAAAAAATATTGTTCATTTACTGGAAATATATTTTAGAAATTGGCTTGTATTTCTAACAATTTTTTAATAATTATTTTACTATCATATTACTATCTTTAGGGAATATCGCAAGGCAAAAGAAAATGTCCTCAAAATGTTGTTTTTCTCCAAATTAATAAGTATATATGTGCGACAAGTTTATATTAATTGAATTGCTTAGAGTAGCATCTTCAAAATGCTTTTCTGTACATTATATAAATAGTTGAGAAAAAAAATTTATTTTGATGTCATAATTGTTTACAAAAGTGAACATTACTAAAAAAGTATTTCAAGCTTAACTATCACCCTAAACACATAATCGATATATCGGCACAACACACAAATGATTCGCACGAGGCATAGTGAGACCATATTTCTCACTCATGTCTAAATCACGAGCCATCATCCCATTCGGGAGCTCCCAACTAAAACAATGAACCAACTGAGCAACAACTAGTTTAACATTCTTCAATCCAAGGTTGATCCCAGGGCAACTTCTTCGCCCCGCACCAAATGGTATAAATTGGAAGTGTCTTCCTAGAAAATTAACTCTCCCATCTTCAAATCTTTCTGGATAAAATTCAAATGCATTATCTTTCCACACATTAGTATCTCTCCCGATTGCCCATACATTGATTAAAACCCTCGCATTTTTTGGTATAAACAATGCATCAATTGTCACGTCCTCTGAATTTTTTCTTGGAATAAGTGGCAAAGTTGGATGAAGCCTTAAACTCTCCTTAATAACCATATATAAGTAACTTAACTTAGGCAAATCGGCTTCTTCCACCATTCGATCTAATCCGATGATATTGTGCAGCTCTTGTTGGAGACGTTTCATGATTCGAGGATTTCTCAGTAACTCCGAAAATGCCCATTCGATTGAAGTTGTTGATGTTTCGATTCCTCCAGTGATTATATCTTGTATGATGGCTTTAATACATGTTTTATCGATTACACGGGAAGGTGAGTCTTCTAAGGATTTATTGTTCATTAGTGAAAGCAAAACATCAATGAAATCCTTTTCATTGTCTTGTTTGAATTTCCATTGATCATTTTTTTCATGGCTGTCAATTATCTTCTCAAGCACTTGTCCATTGATTTTCTGTATGATTTCATTCTTCTTGTCAACCCCTACAAGTATATTCACCATTTGTGATTAATTATTATTTATTTATAGTAATATATAAAACTGCAATCCTTGGTTTCGTTTTGCAAAATAACCATAGAAAAACTCAATAAATTTATATTAACTTTTGTTAGACGCCTCATTTTTTTTCCTTTTTATCAACAAAGTAGTTATTACTTTGATATAAACACATATCAAAAAATTATTTTGATTATTGCTATATATTTAAATAAAATTTTTGTATATCTAGATTTAAATACTAACATCATACATGGTTTGATAATTATATTCTAAGTATGATTTTTGTAAATTTTAATTTATGAGTTAGTTATGCACATTTATCTGGTTCAGAAAATTTTCGGGTTAGGAAACGCCATCACATTCTCATTAAGTATTTGAGCACTAAAATATCAGCATTTCCTCTCGGTGAGAATCTTATCGGGAATCTCCCTCCCATCGGGCTAGGAGATTTTCCCCTCATTTACAACCATACATGCAAATAGTTGGATATGGAGAATTATTGTCCGTACCTGAAGGTCAAGGGCTTTAATACAGGAGACATAATCAGCCACATTAACAGCTCCAACCAAATCAAAAGCCTCTTTAATGAGTGGCTTTAAGTGAAATTCTTGATTGAGGCATTTCCCAAATATCATCCTGCAAATTAAATGTTCACTAAAATCTCCAATGCGAGCTCCAACATTGACCTTCTCATTTAACTCACTAGCCTTTTTCATCTTACTAAACATCAATTTCACCTCTTCTTTTCTTAAGGGTGCAAAAGATTCAATCCTTGAAGTACTAAGAAGTTGCCTAGTATAAATCTTTTTGACTTCGCACCAATAAGGACCATAATCATTAAAAGTCATGCCCCTCGAACCATACGACAAGTAATGAGAAGCTAGTATTCTAGGACGGTTTGCGAAAACTAGGTCGTTTGATTTAAGGAATAATTCAGCAGCCTGTGATGATGAAACAACCACGGTTTCTACAAATCCAAGCTTGAGAAACATGATTGGGCCATGTTCTCTAGCTAGATAGTATAGGCTTTGATGTGGGAGTTTGCCTAGCAAGTGAAGGTTTCCGATTACCGGGAGCGGTCGAGGACCAGGCGGAAGAAAGGATCGTGGATTATGTTTACGGGTTTTCGGTTTTGAACGCCATAACGTAACACATAAAATGTATATAAACGAAAGCAAAGTTGCAACACAAGCGGAAAGTGTAGCTAAAAAGGTAGGAGACATTTTTAGATGTTTGAAATGAGAGATTGGGTTTAGAAATAGAATGGAATTTGTTGAGTTTATAAACAATCGAATGGGAGAAAATTACTCCAAAAATGAAAGGTGTGGCATACTTCAAAAACGTCATTTTTATGATTTTCTCATCCAGTTAGAAGTTAACATGTGACATTCAAGGAGCAAAGTGGTGCATTGTTTGAAAGTTGAGGCAGCTACAAGGTCATTTTGAAAGTTCGGGGGCAGTAGGTTTACGGGGACAAGTTTAGGTACCTATTAATGTATTAAGCCTAAATTTTAAAAGGGTAAACTTCAAAAACATGTCTTGTGCTTTGATTGTTTTGTAAAAAGATCATTATGAAATTTTTCTTTACAAAAAGGTGCATGTGATTCCAAAAATTTGCAAATAAAGGAAAAAAATAATTTTTCATTAAAAATAGTTATGTTCTAATAGCAATTCAATCAATTTAACAATCCTATAAATTGAACATATTATTTAAGAATCATTCATCAAAATTTAAGTAATTTTCTGATATTATTCATTTTATTATGATTGTTTAAAAGTTACAATCACATTTCAAGTTAAAAAAATATCTATACTTCTCAGAAAATTCTAAAATTTATTACTAAAGTATATTGTAATTTTATTAACCAGACTGCAAAATATCAGCTCAAAATAGATAAAATTACATTTTTTATAACGTGATTTCAAATTAAAAATCATATTTTTACCAATTTTTAGAACCACACACACTCTTTTGGAAATAAATTTCATAAGGATCTTTTTGCAAATAAATCAAACCACAAGAAATGTTTTTAAAGTTTACCCCATTCTAAAAATATATCAATTGGTATCATATTATCATATTTATATCAAATATTCAAAAAAAAAAAAATTACTTTATCCAAACAAATTAAATTTTAATGATGAAAAGAACTCATTAAAATATGGGATCAGTGAAGATCCTGTTCTGAACAGTATAAAAGAATATTCAAGCATATGTTCAAGGTTACCAATGTATTGAATCACTTTCAAGTTTTTTTCCCTACGTCAAGAGAAATTTTTTAGTCTCTTTGAGACTAAAAGGAATTTAGTTGAAGAAAGCCCAAAAACTCACGGATTAAATATAACGTGGTTTTGAAAACCGGATCGAACGTTTTTTAAATTTTTTGCAATAGGCAGGAATCGAACTCAAGACTTTATTATCCATTATGTCTACCACTCCATTACAACACTTATTTAATATACATTTGTATTATATTTCTTTTATAATATCTATATAAAACTTTTACTTAGTTTTAAATTATGTATTTACTTTATTTATTTAGTGTAGTGTGTAAATAAATTCACCATATCTTATTTTAATAATATTTTTTCAATTTTTAGAAAATCAGTTCGACCATCGATTTAATCCGGTTAAACCTTAAATTCATGAACCACCCTCTTCACCAGTTTAATGACCGGTCCGGTTCTGAAAACCATGGTGATTACTGTTAGAAGAAGAGTTGGGGATACTTATATAATTTCTTATAAAGAGAAAGAATACAATAAAGGAAATATTAGTAACTTGAAATACAATTATATGAACATCGTAATATTAAATATAAAATAATGAAATACCGAAATAAACCTTTTACTTGGAACATGAGGGGTTCTGTTGAGGCTCGAGTCGATTTCCTTAAGACAGATTTTCCCTTTTGTATGGCAAACTGTCTCCCAGGATACAACAACAGACGTTAGGCAAACTCAACTGAGTGTATAATTCTATCACCAAATACCGAATATCTAAGAACTTAGAGAGAATATGAAAGAAATTTTATTTTTTATCTCTGATGTGTATTGAATAAGGAAAAATGAAACATAGGAAAATTCAATAGCACAATCCGTAAATAATAGGAAATATAAGGTCCCCGTGCATAGTACTGCATAGCATTACATAGTAACATGTGATCCCATACATAATATTACATAGTGTTGCATAGTAATCGCGCAGTATTTGGACTGCTACCGACGCAACACAACAAATTTTCTTTTATTATAAAAAAAATTCAACACTTACACATCAATAGCAATCAAAATATGGATCCACGTATAATTGACTTCAATATGTAATAATATTGTCGTGATTCTGAAAATAATATATATTACTCCCTCCACTGACGAAAGATTCTCATTATAGTCAAGATTTCATTTTTTCTTTTGTTTTTCATTCTCACATATCAATGCAACATTCAACACTTTTTTCCAAATTTACTCCGACTTCGAGTCGGCTCCTATGCTGCTAGCTATGCCCTGCTTATTAATTAAGAAAGATAGAATTTTATGATAAAATAAAATGGATAAATTAATAATTTTAATAGAGTAATAAATGTTTTATTGGTCGTGATGAAAATTTTAGAATGACAATTTTTCGACATCGGAAGGAGTAACTTTTTAACTTTTTTGCTACATACCGAAGTTAACTTATTTTAAGCATTAAAGATCCAGAATAAATGGGTGGGAAAAAATTCTCTAATATTGAGGATCAAACATTAAAGTAATGTTATTTCTCTCCTAGTCATGGGAAAGAGAATTAAAAAAACATTTTCAATCCATACCTTTCATTTTGAAACGAAAAACAATGATTAAAATAACATTATTCTAATGTTTGAAATCAACGTTAGAGAATCCTATATATTAGAATAATGGTGAGAACATTGAAAAGAGAAGAGTATGGACAACTAGTAAGAAGTTATTTACGTTTTTGAAAGGCCAAATGCATCAAGACCCCCCTGAAGTTGGTTCAGAAAACCCGATATCACCCTCAACTTTCAAAAGGACCAGTTACCCCCCTCAACTTGATAAAAAGGGCCAGTTATCCCCCTTAACTTGGCAAAAATGCACCAGTTAGCCCCCTCAATGTCACGTGTCTGGTTAGTTTGACTTTTCAAAGATGTCACTTTTCTGATTTTTGTCTCTCCAACCAAAAGTTGACATATGGCATTGAGGGGCTAAACTAATGCATTTTTTCCAAGTTAAGAGGGGTAACTGGTCCTTTTTGCCAAGTTGAGGGGGATTAACTAGTCATTTTGAAAGTTGAGGGTGACATCCAGTTAACTTTCAGGGGGTGTTGATGCATTTAGCCTTTTTATTATGGTATTCCTTAATACTACTCTCAAGATTGGATTAAATAAATTTCTTTCGACTTTGACCCAAAAAACACATGTATTATACAAATAGTCCTTTTGAAGGTTGAGGGTGATATCATGTTTTCTGAGCCAACTTTGAGGGGGTGTTGATGCATTTGGCCTTTCTATTATGGTGTTCCTTAATACTTCTCGCAAGATTGGATTAAATAAATTTCTTTGGACTTTGACTCAAAAAACACATGTATTATATGAAACCACACTTACCTTACATTGTAAGAACATAATACTAATCGTAATAATAATTTTTTTCTAATTTATATCAACAAAAATTATCATACATATATTTATATTGTGCTAATACTTGTGATCATTCATCTATACAACAACAAACATATATATACTAAATCTTACATCCCGACATTTATCAATTCTATATGCTTATACTGGTGAGAAGAGAGAGTTTGAAATGAAACACAACAAGCCAACCTTTCATCCATGATGTCTACAGGTAGTGAGCTTCTAGTACAAACTTTATCTACAGCTTCAAAACATTGAAAAATATATAGCGATTTTAATGAGTCGCAAGCTTAGTGAATATAAACACTCAATGAACTAACAATTTCACAAATTCATACAGTTACTTATTTACACATGCAATGGATATTCAGACCTGTATATTAATGCATAAGTCATTTATTATTTGTTGTGACATTACCAGCCAAACTATTGCCCCGGGATACATGTAATATATATCAGATAACAAATGATTCGCTAGCAAGCCTTATAAACAATTCGATGATCTTTCAATCCATATAACAGAACATGACCTTTCGGTTGAAGTAAAACAAAACATGACCTTTCAATTCATGTGAAACAGAACATGACCTTTTGGTTCATGTGAAACAAAACATGACCTTTCGGTTCATGTAAAATAGAACATGTATTGCAATATTTTGGAGGTATGTCACAACATTTCCTTTTTCATTTCATTTGGTTTTTGTGCAAGTACATATATCATATAGAATCATATTTGATTCACAAATGTCATAGATATATTTCATATTTCAATTTCATCAAGTATATAACTCAATCCATCTC
>CATIWQ010217879.1:0-14573 GCA_949673415.1 Euphorbia schlechtendalii
TAAAATCTCTAATACTTAGTAACATATATGGTAATCAAGTATACAAATTTAATAGGATAAAATATATATTTTTAAAATAATCATAAATTTAATGTATAAATATATAATAAATAGATAAAATTATTCGTCGGGCCGGGCTCGAACCGGGCTCGGGTATTTATATAAAAAC
Source organism: Euphorbia schlechtendalii (assembly GCA_949673415.1). Lineage (NCBI taxonomy): Eukaryota > Viridiplantae > Streptophyta > Magnoliopsida > Malpighiales > Euphorbiaceae > Euphorbia > Euphorbia schlechtendalii. The sequence continues at coordinate 170 of CATIWQ010217879.1, forward strand.
CAAGCCCGGCTCATAAATCTTCGGGCTTTGACGGGCTCGGGCTCGGGCCAAGCTTTTTTAAAAAATAAGTGTCCAAACCCGGCCCGTTGAAGCGGGCTCGGACCGCGAACAGTACTATTCCTAAACCACAAAATTAACTACATTTCCTCACTCTTTCTTCAACTTAGTGTAGATGCTACTTTCATTTAACCTTGAACGTATATCACAAGTACCGAGTAGACAGAGAATCAAATACTACAATCATTTCCTAGCAATTTTATAATTTGTGAATATATATTTCTACATTGTCTCTGGTTAATGGTTTTGAAATGTATTTAGTTAAAATTACCTCAAGAAACTTAATTTCTATCTAATACTGGAAAAGGAAGTTATTTGCTTTATGTGATATATAAGTCACCCATCACTAATTTTTTTAAGAATCTTTTCATCATCATTATTTGATGACCTAATTCATCGAGACCCTCACTTTGATAAAAAGTGCTTATTTATCATTTGAAGTTTGAAAAGTTTCAAATAACTATCTTGTAGTACTATACAGTAACATGAAGTTCACTTGTAAATTTTGATAATTACTTAAAGATCAGGCAAACAGGGAACTAAGATTGTCATATGTTGAAATGTAACTTTTTTTTCTTCATTTTTTTGGTTATTTTCAAATATATGATAAGTTACTAAATATCTAACACGGAATACATAGCCATCTTTGATTTAAATAAAAAAAATTCATGAAATTAAGTTTCAACAAAATTATCAAAAATATCATCTCATTTTAGAAAAAAAATACGGAACACATAGTTCTTCACAAGTTCACTTTCGATCAATTATGATTCACTTTTGCCCAAAGCTAGGAGAATTCATTTATAAACGGAAAAATTAAGGTTTGGAGGCCCTAGCTCTATTGTCAGTTATGCCCTTAATATATAGGTGTCCGTATCAAATGTGGTCATGTCCCTTTGTGTCTTTTTGTGTTTTTCCTTTAGTCTAGGTGTCCTCACCTAGTCACTTCTTTAACTTTGAGTAGGTGATCACTTCTTCTACTTTTATTTAAACTATTTTACTCAATTATATTATATTTTATTTTATTAAAATATTTATTCATAATCAAAATTATCTTATCCTCATTTAAAATTTAAAATCAAATTTGTCAAATGGTTGACTTTTATAACTGTACTTGGTGTAGAGGGCAAGCAATGAAATGGCTTCATTATATTAATAATTTCCTAACCTCAAAAACATGCATAATCTATTTAATTAATTTGGATTTGTAGCTAATTAATCATTGTAATTAATTAGCTATTCATATTTTGCAATTTCTGTTTTAGCGTTCAAATTCAAGCAAATTATAATTATATTCATGGAAAAGACATTGGAAGCTGATTCTGCAGATAATGTTGTTCATATTCTTCAATGTCAAGATCCGACTTCCAAATGTATAATTGAACATGCTGAGGGCATCATCTTATGTGTGAATAAAAAACGACTCGCCATTTTCGATCAACTTGAACAGCGAAAGGTATGCAAATTTATTTATATGATATAAATATATATCACAGTTTTGTACAATTTTCTAAAATTTTAGTACATATCACTTAAAAGAAAAGTTTTAACCAATCCCACAAAAATTTTGAGACTGATTGAGAAGATTAAATACCAATTTGAGTTGATGTATGAACCCGAGTCACCGATAACTTTAAAAAACTATGTTAAAGGAGTTGGGGTGAGAACCCGAGTCTCCGATAAGCTTTTAAGCATTCCTCTGATTATTTTATTGATCATTTGGTAAATTAAATTTTTGTTTGCTGATATGATTGTATAAATAAACAGCTTGATCGAGAGAATTTAATTTACAAGCTGGAGAATCGGAAACGCATAGATCGATTATACAGTTTAAATAGTCGGAAGGACATTTTAGAACCTTTGCAATTAGCTCTTGACAAACTCAGCTTCAAGAACAATGCATATTATAATAGAGATATTAATTCGTCCTTTTCGGAAGACCAAATTGATCTCCAGGTAAATTGAGTCCATCCATTGGCAAAAAGAACTGTTTTGGTTTTGTGCAATAGCTCATTTGCTTATTTGATCTATGTGAAATGTTATTCATTTGGTCTTGTGATAGATAGTAAGTTATTTTACAATAATATGATATATATTTTACGAATTCAATTTAATCGTGTTATTTTATTTGTAATTTTTTAGGTTTTTAATTATTTGAAAGTAGTTGCATAAGTAAGAAAAAAAATTTTAGGATTGCATAGTACTAAAACAAATGTGCACGCAAATACACATGCATAAAAAAATAACATATTTCATATTCTCTCCGTCTATTAAATATTATAATTTTAGAGGTATTTCGTTATCTCTTTTTTATTATCATTTTGTATTTCCAAGATATTTTTTTTCCAAGTTTTCCATTCCTACCCCTATTAATTTGTTCAACTTTCAAGATTTATATTCCAATCTCCAATAGCAAGAGAAGACTATTGGTCAAATTGTTTTTATTGGAGATATTAATAAAGTCTTGAAAATTGAATAAGACATTTATGAAATGGTAAACTAGTAAATCATCTCATTCGGTTAGTTGTTATCTTAAAAAGTGTAAATTAGTTAAAAAGACAATATATTGTAGACGGAAAGAATATCATATGAGACTTAACGAAGTTTCTAAATTTGCTTTATTTTAATTCTAATTAATTTTTTTCCTTATGTTTTTTTCAAGAAATTGGAATATCGGTTAGTGCACGGAACCGATAATTTGGGTGAAGAGAGAAGACTGCTAAACAAGGCAAAGAAAAACCAACAAAGAGGAGCCAGTGACGATGATTCATCATCATTAGAACAAATTTCATGTTCGGTAATAACTACTCCTCTAGCATGAAATAAATAAAAATAATTATAATTTTTCCAATACACCCAAAAGTCATGAACTTTTTAAATTTCAATGCATTAGTTTTCTGGGACATTTATTTTATGTTTCGGTAGTATGGAACTACAATCCTTGATGATTATAACATGTAACATATTCTCTTTTTTTAATCATGACACTAAATCAGAGTATGATGGAAATCACTTCGATAAATTTATGAGTCTTTTACTCTTATAAAAACGTCTCAAAACAAATAAGGATTTCTAGAACACATTGTTGATCTCCCAACAAAACCTACAACTAATATGAGTTCACACGAGATAAAAATGCTAAGCATGAGGTGAATACTATCAAAGCCAAAAGATTATGTAATTAAATAGTCAATCAAGGTGTAAATTACAAAATCATGGTAAGATTGATTGCTAATGTAATCTAATGAGCAGATTGCGAGGCTAAGATTCAGAACTAAATGCTATTCCAACGAAGAATCTCAACAACAAAAAATGATCGGAGAAATAAAGGAATTGAAGTGGAAAAGAGAAAAGGCTATTGCAAATGCTATTGTGAAAGGAAGAATTTGGAGCTCTCTAGGAAATAAAAATACTCTACAAGACCAGCTCAATGTGATTAATTGTTATACATAAATTGAAACTTCATTTTTATTTTTTATTTTGGTTTTTTCCATTTTTATGTTATTTATATTTTTCAATTGAATAACCAGATTAGTGAAGAAAAGATGGAAGAATTTAGGAAAGATCAATTAGCACGGAGGGGTGAAATTAAGAATTTGGAGAAAAAGTTGGAAGCAGTTGAAAAGAATATAATTTCTTTGCAGAAACAACTGACAGTTGCAAACCTCAAAAAAGGAAGAGCATATCAATGTATACTCGAACACTCTAATTGAGAAATCAAGTGTAAATCAATGTATACTCATTATACCGAATTGATAAAATTACTATGTATTATTTATGCATTTAAGATGAGAATATCTCAATTTTAAACCAAAATTTGAAATTGCACGATAAGCATCAATTTCATCATCAACAAATTAAGCTCCTTCAAATGAGGTAATGCAAATAAAATAGTTCATATTTAGTATAAGTTTTTTTATCTCGTATATTTTTTTATATCGAACATTAATTTTATAATATGTTAAATAAAATGATATTTAATTTATTTTTCAAAATGGTATCGTTTCGTTATGATATCTCTGAAGAAAAATTCTACTAAACATGAAACTATGTTATATACACCATCCGTCTACTAAATATTATCGTTTTAGAAGGATTTTGATCTCCCTTTTTTATTGTTATTTTGTATTTTCAATGTGCTTTTCTCTAAGTTTTCCATTCTTACCCTTATTAATTTGTTCAACTTTCAAGATAATTACATTTTAATCTTCAATAACAAGATGAAATGATTATAAGAATCAATATTTAAACATATTAATGAAGCCTTAAAAATAAAGCATGTTATTTATAAAAGGGTAAATTAGTTAAAAACTGTGAATCAGTATTTTGTAAATGTAATCTGCAACAATCTTTGTTCTTTACATTTCTTTGGTCTCTCTACCTATCCATAAACACGTGTGCATACTCGCCATCAGCTAAACGCGTTTAGTTACTTTTTAGGTTCTTAATTATTTGAATGGAGATGCATATATAGGAAGAAAATGTCATAGATTGCATAACACTAAAACACATGTGCACTTTATGTATATCCTTAAATTCACGAAGGACTTACCAAGGTTTCAAGATTTGCTTTATTTATATTCGAACTGAAATGTTTTGTTTTCCTTATTTTTACAAGAAATTGCAGTATTGATTAACACATGAAAGCAATAATTTGGGTGAAGAGAGAAGACTAACAAACAAGACAAAGAAAAACCAAGGAGGAGCCTGTGATGTTGATTCATTGTCATTGGAATAAATTTCACACTCGGTAATAACTGTTATTTATTATGAAATAAATTATAATCTTTTAAATTTATTCGACGCATCCGAAATCCTTGAACTTTTTAAATTTCATGGCTATCTTCCTATTCAATTTTTTCAATGCGTTATTTTCAAGTACAATTTTTTTAATGTTTTGATAGTATAAGAACTACAATCCTCAAAGTAAGGTTATGAGTTCGATACACGGTCTCTTTATAATTCATATTCTTAAAAAAAAATCATGATGCTTGATAATTAACATGTAATATATTCTTTTTTTTACACATGACACTAAATCGAAGTATGGTTTAAATCACGAATTAAGATAGATAAATTAAAGAGCCCTCTACTCTATAAAAAAAAGTCACAAGCCAATTAAGGATTTCTCCAACCGATAGAAATGATAAACTACTGAAAGTAATTGAAATGGTTTTGATTTTCAGTTTTTTGTTATATCTTAACTTGTGTATTAGAGTGCTTTATATAGAGAAAGGTAAGCTATTAAATACAATTTTATATTTAAAAGGCTCCTTGAAATTGTGGCTGTAATCATGGGAGATGATGAGTGGATCCTGTGATTCCTGTGATTGTAGCTGTAATCCAGGAAATCATGAGTGGGTTCTGATCCTAAAATATTCCTTTTCTAACACTCCCCCTCAAATTGAGTCATGGGGTTTCCAATACACAATTTGTCAAGGATTCTTTTGAAGGTTTTTCCGTTGACTGCTTTTGTTAGGATGTCTGCCAATTGATTCTCAGAGAGAACAAATGGTATCACAGTTCTTCCTTCTTCAATTTTTGCTTTGATGAAGTGTCTGTCAACTTCCATGTGTTTTGTTCGGTTATGTTGGACTGGATTTTGAGAAATCCGGATAGCTGCCTGATTGTCACACATGATTTCACACGCTTTGATTGTTGGAAATCCAATTTCAGTTAACAATTTTTGTAGCCATAGAATTTCTGTAAGTCCTCTGGCAATTCCTCGAAATTCTGCTTTTGCACTTGACAGTGCAACTACCTTTTGCTTTTTGCTTCTCCAGGTTACTAGATTTCCCCCAACGAAGGTGAATATCCTGATGTTGACCTTCGATCAACTAGATTTCCTGCCCAGTCAGCATCGGTGTATCTTTGAATCTGTAGGTGTCCATGTGCTTTGAATAGAGTTCCATGTCCTGCTGTGCCCTTTAAATATCTTATGATCCTCCAAACAGCATCCATGTGTTCCTTATGAGGTTGGTGTATAAACTAACTTACGACCCCTACAGCATAGGCGATGTCTGGCCGTGTGTGAGAAAGATAGATAAGCTTTCCAACTAATCTCTAGTATCTTTCTTTATCAACTAACTTCGTTTCTTTTAGTGTTTTGAGCCCATGGTTTACTACCATCGATGTGTCAATAGATTTGCATTCAATCATTCCTATTTCGACTAGTAGATCTAGGATGTATTTCTTTTGGCATATGAAGATTCCTTGTTCTGATTTTAAGACCTCAATTCTAAGGAAATATTTGAGTCTTCCCAAGTCCTTCATCTCGAACTCTGTAAAAAAGCTTTCTCTTAAATTGCTTATTTCTTCTTTATCGTTGCCTGTAATTATCATATCATCAACATAAATTATCAGATAGGTTATGAGATCACCTTTCTGTTTAAGGAACAACGTATGATCTGAGTTGGACTGAATAAATTGATATCGCTTCATTGCCAATGTGAATTTCCCAAACCAGGCTCTGGGTGACTTCTTTAATCCGTAAAGAGACTTCTTAAGTCGGCACACTTCTCCTTCTTTGAAATTGCACCGGAATCCTGGTGTAGCATCCATGTATACTTCTTCCTTTAGATCTCCATGTAGGAAGGCATTCTTGACATCGAATTGATAGAGTGGTCATCCTTGGTTTGCTGCTACCGAGAACAATACTCTAGTGGTATCGATTTTAGCGACTGGTGAGAATGTTTCTGAGTAGTCAATACCATAAGTTTGGGTATATCCTTTTGCCACCAATCTTGCCTTGTATCTCTCAATCGATTCGTCTGGTCTATGCTTTACTGTGTACACCCACCGGCACGAGACTGGCTTCTTTCCTGGTGTTAGCGTGCACTTCTCCCATGTATTGTTCCGATTCAGTGCCTCCATTTCTTCTTTCATTGCTTTTGTCCATTTATCAGACATCAGAGCATCTTCCACCTTGCTTGGGATTTCATCTTCACACAAAAGCTATGTTAAATGCTTTGGCTTCATAAGACAGGTTCCCATTTGCAATATGGGCGATTGGGTATCTAAGCCTTTTTCTGCCAATTGGTTCAGGGGAAAATCTGTTAGGTGGAATTTCTCTGTTTCTCTTGGGTGGCAGCTCAAACTGTTCCCCTTGTTCTACCTCAGGTATAATTTCCTGTTTACCCATATATTCAAGAACATCACAATGAGAAGAACTATTGGGTGTCTCGGGGGTACTTGCCTCGGGTATCAGGTTGAGCTGAACATTGGATGAGTCACCAGAGTCCAAGGGCGCAGCGGAAGTTTCAGAAGATTGCTCAATAGTACTGTGTTTCTCAACCCCTGGTTCTTCATCTAGTGAATTTACGGATTGGGGAAGCCAACTTAGTGCATCCATTTGGTCATTCTCCCCCTGAGCACGAAGTTGGGTATTGTAGAAGTACTCAATTTCTACAAAATCGCAGTTCATTGTGGTATGCATGTGTCAGGTTTTTGGATTGTAACATCTGTACCCTTTTTGGTTTACCCCGTATCCAACAAAAACACATTTTTCAGCACAAGGATCAAATTTTGTTGGATCTATTTTGGAAATATGAACAAAAATAGAACAACCAAAGACTTTTGGCTGGAGAGTTAGAGGTGGTGGTATTTTGGTAAAATGGGCAAGGGTTTGAATTGGTGTTTGGAGGTTAAGGATTTTTGTGGGTAGTCTATTAAGAAGGTAGGTGGATGTGGCCAAGGCTTCGGGCCAGAATCCTTTGGGTACTTTAGATTCAATGAGGATTGCTCGGGTCATTTCTAGAAGGATCATGTTCTTCCTTTCGGAAACGCCATTTTGTTCTAGTGTGTGGGGGCATTTGGTTTGATGGACAATTCCTTGATTTTGGCAAAAGGTTTTCATGGATGAGTTCACAAATCCCCCCCCCCCCTATCGGATCTTAGAATTCTAATGACCTTTTCAAACTGGGTTTGGATCATTTTGTAAAAATAGATAAATTTTTCGGTTACTTCGGACTTGGTAGTTGAAGGATTCTGGGTATTGCCAGAGATAGGTGTTTTGTTGCTATCTCCGGACATGGTAGTTAGCCTCCTTTCCAGTAGGCCTGACAAGTGATGACATTGCAAATTATGATCCTAAAACCATAAACTGCTCTGATATAATGATAGAAATGATCAACTATTGAAAGTAATTGAAATGATTTTGATTTTCAATTTTTTGTTATATCTTAACTTGTGTATTATAGTGCTTTATATAGAGAAAGGTAAGTTATTTTGTATTTAAAAGGCTCCCTGAAATTGAGGCTGTAATCATGGGAGATGATGAATGGAACCTGTGATTGTAGCTGTAATCCAGAAAATCATGAGTGGGTTCTGATCCCAAAATATTCCTTTTCTAATACTAAAACATTGTTCTCTGAACAAAACCTACAACTAATTTGAATTTGGAAACCGCAGAACAAAAATGTTACGTATGAGGTAGGCGAATACCATGGAATCGAAAAAGATAATGTACTTAAACAGTCAATCAAGGTGTGAATTACAAAATCAGGGTAAGATTTCTAATGCAATCTTTCGAGCAGATTGAGAGGCTAAGATTCAAAACTCAATACCATTTCAACGATATGAATCTTAGAAATGAAAAATCATAGCAGAAATAAAGGAATTGAAATGGAAAAGGGAAAAAAACCATTGCAGATGCTGCTGTCAAAGATAGTACATAAATTGAATTTTTTTCTTCAAAAATAAATTAAAAATTCATTTTTCTTACTTTTTCCATTTTAATGAAGTTAATAATTTCAATTAAATAAGCACATTAATGAAGAGAAGATGGAGGAACTGAAGAAATATCAATCAGAACTGAGGGCTGAAAATAAGCAATTAGGAGAAAAACATGGAGCAACTGAAAGAAGATAATTTCTTTGCAGAAACAATTGACAATTGCATATCAGAAAAGGGGAGCATATTAATGTATACTAAAATTGAGAAATCAAGTGTAAAACTGGGATAAAATCATTATGAGTAGTATATTTAAGCTGGGAAATTTTCAAATTTGATCTTGGTATGAAAAAAACCTAGCGTCACCTTTGAATTTTAAGCTAATATTCATAGATAACTGCTTGTACTTGGTATGAAAAAAACCTAGTGTCACCTTTGAATTTTCCAAATTTCTCTCAACCTCTCAAATTAATAAAAGTGAACCTAATTGGCTTTTTTGCTGACGTGGCATGGAGTGCGGACGTGGAAAGCCACAAATTTGGGCGCGTGCAGCAGATATTTGATAATCAAAATATCTCATCCAGAGGTTTTGATTAAACTCAAATTAAAAAAATGATTTACTGGTTCCTTTAATCCCAAACCTCCACCGATATCACCGCCGCTCCTCCTCCTCCGTGGCACTACTCATCGCCGCCGCTCCTCCTATGTTGCAGTGCTCATCCTCCTCCCTTGGCACGCTTTTTAGCTCCGCTCCTCCACAGTATTCCTCCCGCCGATTTGGTGCTCGTCGTAGCTGCCGCCGGATATTCGAATTCTCAGGTGTCGCACCTATGAACTTCTCTTTTTTCTCAATTATAATGTTTTGATCTGAATTTTTGAGTTTGATTTACTGATGTCGGGTTTTGAGAATATTAACTAAAGAAGCTGCGAATGAAATTCATGAACACCGGTTTGATCTGAATTTTTAAAATGGTGTCGTTTCGTTAAATCATCGTATCTCAGAAGTAAAATTCCTCTAAATACACAACTATTTTATATATGTGTGACCAGCTAGTCTTCACTCATTAGTCATTACATTCCTTTGGTTTCTCTACCTATCCCAAAACGCGTTTGGTGTGCGTGTGTGCACTCGCCAGCAGCTGAACTCACTCTACATCTCCCGCCGACCATTCTTCCCGGCGAAAACCCGTTGACCTGCCACCGCGTCCGGCGAGGTAGAGCCTCCTTTTCATGTATTCTTGAGAATCTTTTTCCTTTTGTGTGTCTACTTCTGCAATACCAAAACACCCATTGTTCAAGGATTTGGTCTAATGTTAATCCAATAAATTAATGGTTCTCCCTAAAATTACTGATCTTGTCTGGTTAATTTATCGAACAGTTGGTGAGCATCATTGACCCATAATGATCAGCACATGTGCTTTACAATGCAAAGTAAGTGGGAATCTCTTTTCAATAGCATTATTCTTTTTCCTTTTCAAATCTGTTGAAATTTAGATTTCTGACAAACAATTTAATATATTACTCCAGTGATGTTTTTGATTTTGTAGACATTGAAATTTCCATATCCAAATATCAGAAAGTCTAGGAAATTGGATTGCAAAGCATCAAAGATGGAAATCACACTTACACAACCAGATGATTGGCATCTTCACCTTCGAGATGGTGATCTTTTGCAAGCTGTTGTTCCTCACAGGTTTAATTGGGTTATGTTTCTGGTTTATCTGATTATTTTTTGTGTAGTTCAGCTTCTTATGTGTTGTTGTAAATTTACTTTCAGTGCTAGTCAATTCAGAAGGGCAATTGTGATGCCAAATTTGAGGCCTCCTATTAAAACAACTGCGGCTGCTGTAGCCTACCGTGAATCTATATTGAAAGCATTGCCGGAAGATAGCGATTTTACGCCACTTATGACTCTGTACTTAACAGACACAACAAGTCCAAATGAGATCAAGCTTGCAAGTAAGATATTTTGGAGTCTAATTAGTCCATTGATTAATGTTTGGAAGATGAACTTTTTTTTACTTTAATTGTGATTCTCTCTTATTGGGGTCTGATGGGTTTCAATCAAATTTTTTTTAAAAAAGCGTGATGTTGGTTAGTTAACGAAAGTTTAGTTTATTGTGTCTTGAATATGAAATGAGAATAAACATATTTTCTGAAGTACAATGAAGATTGTTAGACTAGTAAAATACATATTTGTAGTAAAGATCCGAACTTGAACCATAAAGATCCAAACTTTATGCCTCTATTCAGTTTTGGCAAACTGATTTCATTTAATTCTTAATGCACAAAGGTATGCACAATTTTATCCATCTTATGTGTTTGAGGACCAACAAGTAGACTAGGAATGAGGGGACATGTGGTTGTTTCTAGAGGGGTCCTATTATATTAAAGGTTATATATAGTTCATCGCAAGAAAGTGGGAAGTAGCTTTTGGTAATTCATTTAGGAATTGAGGTGAGTTTCTCTTCTTAAGCCATGTAGAGACTGTTAGATTATCTGTTTCTTTGTTCTATTGTTGATTTCCTCTTGTTGTCAACAATTTTAGTTCTTTTTTTTTTTCCAATTTAGAGTTTATTCATCCGTGTTTGAGTTTGCATTTCTCATAAGTATGTTCCTGGTTAGTGATTTATCAGATTGTTATTCCTTGTTGGTAATGCATAAAAGTACACTTTCTTAAACAAGCTCATTGTATTTTCCCATAACAACTTATAATTTATGTGACTGAGTCCTTCTATAATCATTTATCTTTCTTGAGATATGAAAGAGAGGCAGAATTGTGCTACCAAATTGTGTGAAATAACTTGATTTCTTTGAGGAGATGAAAATTTTGATTCTGAGCTACATAACATGCCTGCTTTTGTATTACACTACTAATTTGTGCATCTTTGGTAGTTGGATCTGGAAAGAATTATCTACTTGTTTTGCCTTGCGGAGTAGAATAAGCATTAGGCGACTCGAAATGCATAGTTTATATTTGTTCATCAAATCATCGGTTATTTTGAACTCTTTTCAAGGACATGCATTTTCAATAAAGAAAAAAATGCCAACTCCAATCACTGAATTCAAATTCTTTCTATCTTTGATGTTTCCTGGTATTCTAACTAGTAGATTATCTGGTAAAAATTGTAACCTGCTGCTCCCTTCGTTCTCTAATTCAACATACATATGCGTGCCGCTGTTTTTGGCTGTGTAGCTTTCTTTTTCTGCAACTCGGATAAACTGCTGTTGTTTTTGTGCAGTTTATGTTAGAGATGGATCATCTAAAGGGTAGATTGGTAATTTTTAGTAAGGAGACAGAGAGTGTTCTTTGTTCATTATCTTACTCTGGGTGATTGCCCTTAGTTTATCAATTTACTAGATTAGTATTAGTATTACTGATAATTATTTGGTCATATACAACTCACCCAGTAATTACTAGATTCTATACCCAAAGACTGCTACCAGAAAATTGACTACTGTGAATTCTAGATTCTATACCCAACTTTGCTTGTGAATTGAATTGTTATTGCTCATGTGTGCTGTTCAAGTGGGATTTTTTTTCTGTTTCAGTTCTGCAGATATATTGCTGCTATATCAGTGCACTTTTTTCTGCTGTTTAATGATGCTGTTTCGGTGATGTTTAGGATCAATATTTGCTAACAATTTTTTTTTGCAATAATACAAAGGCTCTATTCTTTTCAACTTATTCACCAGTCAATTTAGTTCAATTCAGTACTTATATCGCATACCTACAAATTTACACTGAAATAAGTACATTTCGGTTCAGTACACCTGCAAATAAGTTGAAAAGAAACAGAGCCAAAATGTAGTAAATTGTTGTGTTTTTTCAGTGGCATGGAAAGTGAGGATTAGATAAGTTACTTTAACTGTAAAGACTAATTACTTTACAGGAAAAAGCGGAGTAGTTTTTGCAGTGAAGTTGTATCCAGCTGGCGCTACAACAAATTCTCAAGATGGAGTTACCGATCTTTTCGGGAAATGTCTCCCTGTTCTTGAGGAGATGGCTGAGCAAAATATTCCTTTGCTGGTAATATACCTTATAATGGAGCCTCTTTTAGTTTTTCCACGCTCTGTTTCCCGTTTCCAATAGAAAACTTAAACTCAATGCATTTCGGTAGCATGATTATATTTTGGAAACTAAAAAATGGTTTGAATTAGACTAAACTTCAAATGAAAATTGAATTTAATCATTGTAGTTGGTTATGTTTTCTCTCATTAACATATGTATTCATGCAAAATTTGTTGTGTAGGTTCATGGCGAAGTCACGGACCCTAATGTCGATATATTTGACCGTGAAAAGGTGTTCATCGACACTATTTTACGTCCCTTGATAGAAAGGCTTCCGCGATTGAAGGTTGTGATGGAGCATATTACTACGATGGATGCCGTTAGGTTCGTTGAATCCTGCGATGAAGGTATTCTAGTTAGTTTCATCGAGTAATTTCATTAGTATATGCCGTTTCGACTTGTCTTGCAGATTACTCGTCTATTGCGATGTAAATTTTGTCTTTTATCTTTATTTAGGTCATGTTGCGGCAACCGTTACTCCGCAACATCTCGTTCTCAATAGAAACGCTCTCTTCCATGGAGGATTGCAACCACATAACTATTGCCTTCCGGTTCTAAAAAGAGAAACCCATAGTACGTGCCATTGCCATCATACATGAACTAATAACTTGTGGTTTTAAAATAAAATCTCAGCATAAAGACCTTTTTGGACCCTTTGGTATGATCAGTTTTGCCCATTTGGTCCCTCTGCTATACACGTTACCTAATTGGACCTTGTGTTATTCAATCTGCTACCTTTTTTTGGTCCCTTTGGTACATATTATGTGATTTTTTGTTAAAATATGTTTTACCACAGAGTCCAAAAGGTTAAAAGGTTAACTGATTACATACCACAAGGGCCAAACGAGTGAGAAAAGTACAGCTCAAGGACCAAAAAGGTAACAGTTTGCATAGCACAAGGACCAAACAGATAACATGCATCGCAAGACCAAAAGGGCAAACTGGCTATACTACCTGGCCTGAAAAGGTCTATTTTCCCTAAAAATCTCTCTAACGCTACATTTTCCGTTATGTACCGCGCAGGACAAGCAATCGCATCGGCCGTGACTAGTGGCAATAAAAGGTTTTTCCTTGGCACGGATAGTGCTCCTCACGAAAAGACGAGAAAAGAATGCCCGTGCGGTTGTGCGGGAATTTACAACGCTCCGGTTGCCCTTTCATTGTATGCCAAGGTTTTCGAAGAGGTGACCTCTCGCTTTTTACCTTTTCGAGTGGGTTTTTCTTGTGGGTGTTTCTTGTTAGTTGCGAAGTTGTTAAAAAATCTAGCCTTTTTATTGTTCTAGGCCGGTGCGCTCGATAAGCTAGAGGCGTTTACGAGCTTCAATGGGCCCGACTTTTACGGACTTCCGAGGAACACATCAAAGATCAAACTTAGCAAGACTCCATGGAAGGTTCCGGAAGCTTTCTCGTTCTCGTTTGGAGATATCGTTCCGATGTCTGCAGGACAAACACTCGAATGGCAACCATCGTAATGCTCCTCGTAACTTACGTTATTATTACTACTGTAAAACCGAAAGATTCTACTATGGTTGTGACAAATTCGTTTTTGGAAAACCGAAAGATTCTACTATGGTTGTAGATGAGACCAATTTGGGGTTTAAGGAC
>CATIWQ010217918.1:0-11928 GCA_949673415.1 Euphorbia schlechtendalii
TAAATACTGGCAGTGGCTGATTGGTTTCTGATTTCTGTCTGGTAATTATTGTGGGACCCACGACCCAACATTATCATCCACTTTAATATTATCAATTTATTAAAATCTTGGTTGCTTAGAATCTCAATCTTCTAAACACTATTAAGAGTGAATTTAACAATCTAAAAAGAAATCACTCACAACTAAGCATTAATTTATATAAATTAAATATATGATATAAAGAAACTTGAAAAATACAGCACCACCTGAGCCCCATTACCTTTTACAGCCTGTGCTTATTCTCAACTTTATTTTTCAAATAGGCGTTACGCACCAAAATGGGCAAATAAAGTTGCAATAATAGTAATTTTGGATATTAGATGGATGTAACAATATTAACTACTTGGATTAATTCAACATATTGGCATTTTTTTCTCTTGAACTTCCTTTACGCCAAAAACTTGTAATTATCCTTGGAAAACTTGGTTTAAGTTATGTTTGGAAACATTTTATTAAGGAAAAAATTTCAAATCAAATTATTTAATGCATAACTTTCATCAATTTTTATATGTAAAATGAAATGAATTAAATTGTTTTAAGTTTGATCAATGTTTTAATTTAAAAGTTAACAAAATTTGGGACATCCAAAAAATCTTAGGATTAAGTCATGTTTGAGATTTTTCTTTTAGAACAATTGTACAGTTTTCTTTAATAAAAGTTGTATTAATTGATAAAAAAATAAGAACATTCTTGCTGAACTAATAGCCGATGGTAGCGTGTACTAGTTCAAAGCGCAATATAATATTATGAAACGGATTAACAATTTTAAAGTTTATCGTTATGCCACTGGAATTATTTAACCAACAAAAAATGCCATTGTAATTCTTTGGAATTTACAATTCATTTCTCAGAATTGGTTGTGCATTTATTTATTTAGTTATCAATTTTTGCCATAAACGAACCTAACTATCTTTTGATCCATTTTTTTCTAGAAATAAGAGTTGTTGATGATGGATTTGAATACAAAACCCCACAATACTGGCCACCAGTTTCTTTAGGTCCACTAAGTAGTTTATAATTACACAACTTAATGGCGAAGGAAACCAAATTAGTGCACATCAATCCATATATTAATTACGGTATTATTTGAAATTCGGCCGAAATTCGCATCCCTAATTCAACGTATCAAATTCCCCAAGGAAATGAATCAACACATAAAATTGCAGCTAAACTCGAAATAATCAACGAAAATCAATTCCTAAAAGTAAAACATAATTTTAAGTATAAATAGCGTAATAACATAATCTCTCTGCACATCCAAACATATAATCCATAAATCAAATACACATGCCTTAATAATACGTAAAAAACCTCAACCTCAAAATCCACATACTGATCATCAAAAGCAAAGCCTAGATCCATCGCTCCTACCTAATAACAAATAATATAATATAATAATACGTAATAAAAAAATGGAGAACCATCAGATCTTCAAACTGCAGCCGAAGAGAAGAGCGACGGCGGCCGCAAAGCAAGCCGGGAGAAAAGACGGCGAAATGGAAGCAGATCCAGAGGCGGGGGCAGGAGCCGGAGAAGCAACGGGGATGATGGCTTCAGCAGAAAGGGCTGCCAACAATAGAGCAATGACAGCAATGAGAGATGCCTTGGTGAGAGACGCCATTGTTGCTTAATTGAAGGTTTCTTATAGGGATTTGGAATTTTGGAAAATGAGTGAGCCGGAGATGCTCTGAGATTTGAAAGGGAATTGAAAATTAAGGAGGTTTATATAGGAGTGTGAGAGAGTAGTAGGGTTAGGGCAAAATTGTAATATGGGATGAATACCTGCCCCCAATTGACAACCTGGCGAATGTTCTAATGACAACTCGATATAACAGCTAAGGAATTCTCTATTTTCTTATACGGTGTCGTTCTGCTTTTTAATTTTTCCATATCTAGGAAAGTCATTAATCAAAATATAAAAACGAAAAAGTTTCCTAGTTTTCCAAATCATCTCTTCATATGCATCTTTGGAATGCACCAAAATAATATATAGGCAATACTTGTAGATTGTGCACAAAAAATATATTAAAGTCTCTTTTCAAATATGTTCAAAATATAAGAACTAAACGTATATAAAAATAGAAGAAGAAATTAGTTTCAAAGTATAAGAGACGAGAAAAGAAATAATGCTTTTATTCCTGACGAAAATTGTAAAAGAATATTATTTATGTCATTATTGTAATTAATGTTTTGCCGTGAATCTCTTTAGCTATTTATTTCCCTTATGGACTAGTTGTTTTATTTGTCATATATTCTCTATAATTTTTAGTTTTACCAAACTTAAAAAATTGATTATTTTAAATGAGAAACATTTTACCTTTTACATTTTTTAAGTCGACTTTATCAATACTTGTAACTACCTTCTAAATCTTATTTAATTTGAATTTCACAATTTCAAACATCCATATCTCACAAACTGTTGATTTTTTTAAATCGACGCTTTAAAATATTTTATTCGTTTTAATTTTATCTTTAAAATGCCGTACACTTTAAATTTTTCATAAAATAAATAATGTTTTGCAATCTTATACAATGTATAATTTGTGGTATAATGATTTTTTTATTGCCTTTTTCATGAAGCCTTTATACATGGTATATGGTTGTATAATGCTTTTATAGTCCTTTTTTCTCCTTTATGTTCATAACATTACCAATTTTTTCATAAAAAGCATGACATGAAGACCTTAAACATGATATGAAAGCTCTTATACATGGTATAGTAGTGGTTATGTTTACAAAAAAATATTTTTTAGCAAATTTTTTTTCGTAGTCTTATACATAGTGTAATAGTTGTATAATACCGGTTTTTATTGTTTTTTTCATGAAGGCGTTTTACATGATGTAAGAGTGGTATAATCTATTTTATATAAAATTTTTTTATAATACATTATACCACTCTTATACACTGTATAACACCTTCATGAAAAATTATTTTTTTATTATACGGCTATTATATTATGTATAAGATTCGATAAATTTTTTTATTTTTTTGAAAAATTCAATGTGCATGTCATTTAAAGATAAAATTAAGACGAGTAAAATATTTCAAAGTATCGATTAAAAAAAATCAACGGTTTGTAAGATATAAAAGTTTGAAGTTGCGAAATTGAAATTAAACAGGAGAGAGAAAGTACTTACAATGAAAACAAAATCAATCTTAAAAGAGGGTAAAAGCAAAAAATAAATTTAATAAAATAGTAAAGTGTAATTCTTTGTTATTGTAAAAACAATAAAATTTAATTTTTTTTGGGATGCCAAAATGCTTAAGTGTTGAGAATGTTGTTTTCGTTGCCTTAGAACAAATAAGCTCCGCTGAGCCCAACCCAGCCCATTAAATGAAACCTGGATTTATTAAACTACATTTTCATTTAATCCAGAATTTTTACTGTAGATATACGTGGCGCGATACCATTGGATTATCGTTGTAGAGCTCGAACAGTAGGCCACCGATTGTCACGCAATAAAACAGTCAAAATCGCTTCGTTCCAAGCATCTTTGGTAACAGAACAGTCTAGTCCACACCACACCACTCTGTGCAAACGAAAAGGGAAGCTTGATTTTGACGCTGAAATGGTGAACTACATGCTAATGATTGCCGCCGATCTCGAGAATATCAACGACCTCCAGCCTCAAGGCGGCTGCGATGATCCTTCTTTCCAGTATCTCTTTAAGGTCTATAGCTTAATCTTCCATTTCATCTCACTATTTGTCGTCTCTCATTCCTGTTGCTCGTTGTATATGCTTCAGGCTTATTAATTTTAATTTATTCGCGATTATCCTTTCCTTTTGTTCTTCGGCGCTTCCTTGATGTGAATCAATTCTTCTTATTGTTAGCCATTATTGATTATCATTTTAGGTGGAATAAGTTGTAGTTAATTTATTTCCGTTTGGTTTGGAACATTAGTATTCATTTGTTCCCTTTCCTCTATTATGTATTTTTACTGGAATTACTTCTCTCTAACTCTAAGTCATGGATTTTGCTCTTGTTTGCCGACTATTTCTTTAATGAATGTTTCTTGCACGATTATGATTCATATTGTTAATTTTCAAAAGTTATTTTAGCTCACTTTAGCTTTACGTTGATTTTTTTATCTTCTTCTTCTTTTCTATTTGCTAGTACATTAACTTCATATTTCATCAATATTTTACTCTCGTTTTTTTCCTGCACATATCCGATTGTTGCCTTCTTGTGTGCGTTTCAGTGTGCATTTTACCTTCAATTATGATTTTTGGACTTCAAGTCTAAGCTTGTTTCTCTATCCTTTCTTCGAGGTCTTTGCAGATCTCTCTATCTATATGTAGTATAATGTTTGCTTGTTTTTCTTTTACTTTTTGATATTCCTGACTTTGTGTAGTGTTTAATTTGTGTCTTTTTTAATATGCTTTATTTCTGGCATTTACTATGTCATGGTTCATTCAATTACTGAATGTCGGTCAAATGATCCTGTATATATGTATATATTTATGGTATATCTTGGGACATGCAGGTTAAATGTGGAAACTGTGGAGAGGTAAGCCAGAAAGAAACATCTGTAACATTGGATGAGACTGTTCCTGTTCCAGGAAGCAGGGGAACAGCTAACCTTGTTCAGAAGGTAAGCTTCTCCACTATTAAAATTGATCCCCTTTGCTTCTGGAGCATGAAGTAAAAGAGATATTCTGTTTGGCTTCCATGTGTTTGGATTCAACTCAGTAATGTAGTTAAAATTTGTTTCTGTGCATTCAATTTAGTATCGGTATTTATTTTTATCATGTTCTTTCTCTCTCTTTTTTTTCCTTGGGTGTGGATTATTATTGCAGTCAAAGGGATATGAAGATTGGCGAGAACATTGAACCCAAGAAGACCTGTTCTATACAGCTAATTATCTGATGATATGTGTTACCTAGAATTATTGTCGTTCCAAAAATATTTCACAGAATTAATTGTATTTGCTTAGTTTAAAGTTATTTGGGAGGGTGGGAGGACTAGACCAATGTAGCTTTAGAGTTTCTGAGTTTTCTTGGGACCTGAAATTTTCCTCTATTTCAGACCCTCAATGACGCTAACGTGCAAATTAGATCATCTACTATTGCTGATTGATGGTTCTATGATATTTTACTGCAGTGCAAGTTTTGCGCGAGGGATGGAACAGTGGTGATGGTGCCTGGAAAAGGTAAACCACTGACTCTGGAAACCAGTGAGCTAGGAGATTATGCTCCAGTGATGATGTTTGATTGCAGGGGTTATGAACCTATGGATTTTGTATTTGGTGGTGGTGAATGGAAAGCTCAATCTGTAAGTTTCTAACCTGTAAATTTTTTTTTGTATATCTATTCTTTTTGTTTTTAAACCTGAAGAAGTAAACACATAATAAACTCGTATGGACCTAGCAAATTCTCTTTTTATACCCAACTGAAAGAAAAAACACATGCTTCTGCAAGTGTAGTTCCTCGATGTCCTCATCCTAATTTTTAGTATGATTTTATCCTTATATCATACCCAGTTGTGACAAATGAGTCATGGAGCATTTTCACCAAGCTCAGTGACCTTTTATCAATGAAATAATACTTCCTTTATTTCAAAATAATTGTCGCTTCAGGATTTTATAAAAATTTCAAAATAAGTGTTATTTTCGGGTTCCAATGTACATTTTTAAACATTATTGTCTATTTTACCCTTATTCAACGCACATTGGAAATGTCAAAAAGAATAAGCATCCAATCAACTTTTAAATTAACGAAAGTCAAAGGGGTAAATAAGTATTTTTATTGTTTTAATTAATGTGGTCTTGGAATTGACAAATAACCTAAAAGTAACAGTTATTTTGAAATGGAGGAAGTAATTGATAAAATTCTTTTCGGAAATTGGATTATCTTGTTTAACTTGCAGAAAAATTTCCAGGTTTGAGCATTCAATATTTTAAAAAATACTATGAATAATAATACATGTGCACAAATTGTTAAGGTTGATATGTATTAATTATTATCAATGAGATTTGCGGATGAGAAGCATGATGGTGTGTGGTTCATTATGGGGCTGTATTTTCAGCATACTATATGGCTAATGCTAAAAACACTACGTTTTATATAGAGTCTGCCTTTTTTTTGGACTTGGTGCTTATATTGTTGGGGTTATTACTTGTTTTTCGTCTCATTGCATTTGCGTATATGTTCTTCAGACTGCAGGGACCAAATATGAAAGCATCGACTTGTCCGACGGTGAATTTAGCGAATACGATGAAAAGGGAGAGTGTCCAGTCATGATTTCCAACCTTCGTTCTAAGTTTGAAGTGGTGAAGTAGTTTGTTGATATTTTGTCTTGGTATAAAACTAACTTACCTCATTTGCTTGATTGCAAGTGTGTAGCCAATGTTTTATATAATATTTTGAGTTTGTAACTTCATGAGTAGATTCTACGTTCACTGCATTTATTTGCTTATTTAAGAAAATCATTCTGTTTTCCATGTATTATATTTTCACAATTTTTTTGCTACTGATGAATTGACACGGTGTGGATTAGTCATGGGATTCATGACTTGTTCTGATAGAAAAATGTAATGAATAGCTGAGAATGGTTTAATAACAAATCCAAAGTTTTTATATACTTTAATAACCACAAACTTGAGAGTTCTGAATATCAAATAACAGGCCAACAAATCCAATAAGAAAGTTTTCTCAACTTGTATTTCCTTTGTTGTAACAGTGTATATGTAAGAGACGTATGCGAACTGATTCTAATAAAATCCCAAATATCAACAACGACAGCCTTGAAAATTCATCGCGCAGGGACTTATTCAAACTTTAACTAATCTTCTGTAATGCTGGGTTTTATTCCAGCTTTTCATTTCACTGTGCAAACAATGCATTGCTCAATCCAATCTTGTATGAGTTGGCAAAACATGTTCTTTCTAAAGCTTCTCTTCCATGAGCCATTTCTTTCAGCTACCAGCTAGAAGTTGACTTGTGACTTGTGAGCCTTTTTTATTTTTTTTTTGAGGAATATAGACTTTTGAAGAGGCTGAGTTACGAACTCGGGAATATAGCTAACCGTTTGGCGATTATTGCATCAACTATTTGGCAAACATGAAAATTTTTAACCTTCACTATTGAGTTTATATCTTTAAATTCTCATAGACAAAATAAGTAAAAAAATGCTGCTTACCAATATTAACATCTGAGAAATTTACGAAAATTGTCAGCTTCTGTTCGATGATCATTGAACTCTTCATACTAACACTGGAAACAAAGGGGGGGAAAGAAATCAATAGCTGCACGTGAAGAGATTAAAAGATAAAGTTAAAGTAGCGATAAACTAACATCAAATGATCAAAACAAGACAATTGAGCAAAAATGTTTTGTACAAAGTCTCGGTCACGTAATAGAGCTAAAATTTGAATCTCAGCATGAAATTATAATTGTGTAGCTAGAGCATAAAACTGAAAATAGCATGCACCTAATGTCACAGAAGATGCATAAGCAAGTAACAGAGAGATTATCAAACTATAAGCATATACATGCAAACCGACACTTAAAATGCACTTAACAATAAATTAATTGAGGAATATATAATTTACCAAAATTTGATATAACTGCTGAGATTCAGAGCCCATTTCTTTCTGCAAATCAGCCAAAATTAGCGCTGTTGAGCTGCTGAAGACAATAATCAAGTCATCTAAGATTGACCATCATCTGATTTCTCATACAATATGGAGTTGAAAGTATTCAGTTGTTTTGAAGAAAAAGGAGGCACTCTTCTATGAGCTAATGTCAGAATCGTCTTAGCCTTACCGAAATTCCCACTAGTTTTCAGCCCATGAAGCAGTGCATAAATCGTATCCACATTCAAACACCAATTCCTTTTCATGCAATCTTTGCACATCGTATATGCCAAATCAAACTCTCTACCTTTACACAAATAATGAATCATGGTTTGGTATATTTTAACATTAGGCTTACACCCTTTGCCATGTAAAGCTGAGTACACCCTTTTGGCCATCTCGAGATTTCCACCTTGACAAAATCCTTTGATAACCAAATTATATGTAACTTCATCAGGGGCGAACCCGATTCTCTGCATCAAATTCATCACATCATTAGCATGCCAAAATTGCCTTATCTTGACAAGATACTGAATCCTAACATTAAAAGTTGCAAGGTTTGGTAAGCACCCCTTCAGCACCATAAGATTCCACAAGCCGTTGCCGATCTCAGATCGATTGTTCTTATAAAATGCGGACAGAAGTGTTGTATATGTAACCACATCAGGCTTTATCCCCAACCGTTCCATTTGTACCATGACCAGGTATGCTTTATCCAAAATATTCATTTCACAAAACGACTTAATAACAATATTGACCGAAAAAGTATCATACATAACGTCAAACTTCTCAGTAGCATTGGTAAAAAATTCCATAATCGCATCTAGATCACGGGACACTGTCAAAACCTTAAGGGCAGCATTAAAAGATTTAACGGTCCTCTTACACCCATACAAACGCATATCATAAAAAGTATTAATAGCATGCTTCGTCATCCCTGCCTTACCATATAGCATTATAATCCTCACAATAAAGCCCTCTCGCCTACCTTGTGGGAGAGTTTTTTGGTGCTCAAGCAAATGCTCGATGTAATCGAATCGGCGAGCGCCAGCTAAACGAGAAACAGTGTCTTCAAATGCGAATCGATTCTCCACAACGATCCTGTTTTGAGCATTGGCTTTGAAAAGGTTAAATAACTTATCAGGGTCACGCTCAGATTTTAGCTTACTAAGGGCAGGTTCCTCCAAAGGTTTTTTGATTTGATTAGGTACAACTGCAGGACTACCAGTGGACGCATTGACAGCAGAAGAGTGGCAGAATCGACGAGCACGTCGCATAGAGAGCATATTCTAGGTTCACCCTCACATAGAAACATGCCTATACAACAGGCAAAAAACCATGTCTTTAACTTCTAAGAGTCTTCAATGCCCTTTTGTGGAAAATGGAAGCCCATTTACAACATCAGTACTTCCATGTGACCTATATCCTAAGAAGATTTGTCTCTAACAGAATATGAAATAATGATTTGAGGCTCCGATCTTGAGTATAGTATCATCAGCATCAATTTAACCCAGAAATTTGAAACCTGACAATAGTTTATTCAGTGAGGACTTTCATCAAACACATAGAGAGCAAACTACTAAAACTTGATCAAAAGCACCACAAGCAGGAACATTTCAAACCAACATGAAAAGTTAGATAAAGATAACTATATCTCATGTAAGAACAGTGTAAAAAGAAAATTACAAAGACAAACACAAAATCAAATCCAACAGCAGCAAGAACCTATTTTCAATTAAAATTCGAAATAGAGAGACGAATAAAACCCAAACCTTCCTGAAATGAGTCGGACAATGTCGCAAAGAGAGGGAAGATAAGAATAGAAGGAAATCAAAGCATCACCAAAGAATTGAGAGGAAACAACATTTAGGCTGCGTGAATGAACAATGAGAAGGGGGATCTTGGGAAATAAGTGTTCCAATTCAATCTATGTCAGGTAAGGAGAACGACGTCGTTTTTTGTAAGAGATTTAAGTGCAAGCTTTTCTTAATTTTCAAAAATGGAAACGATTATAAGAGAGAAAATTATATTTTTCATAAAAAATTTTACCAAGAAATAGAAATTATTGTATGACTGTAAAATTTCTGAAGTTTGAAAAATTGAAGAATAGATTTAAGGTTTTTTATCAAATGCCTTAACTCATAAAACAATTTTTTTTATGTGGTTAGAAATTTTTCAAATCGAATAAATATAATTTTTTTGTAATCGTTAAATATATTATTATTTAATTTATTTTCTTACTATATATCAATTATGTAGTTGATTGTTAATAAATAAAAAATCATTTTTTTATTAACATATTCTTAGTTTATGTATTTAGTCATTTTTCTCATTTATTTATGACTTTTTTTATTGCATATTTAGTATACTTAATTTGATTCATTTATGTTTTCCATTTAAAAAGTAAAAGAATAAAAAATTAGATTTAAGTAATCATGCTTTCTATTTTTCCATTCATCAATTTAGGAAATTGAAAATTGTAAAATTTGAACAAAAAGATAACTAAAAAATGAAAATCGAATATCAATTCAGAGATTTTTATGGAAGTAGATGAATTAGAATAAACTATAAATTAGTGAACTTGAAGCATGTTTATATTAAAATTGCACAATGTGATAGAAAAAAATGTTTAAGGGTGAATAACTTATGTCGTTTTTAAAGAAATACCAAGATGCACGGGAATAACTTTTTTATTTATAATTGAATTAAAAAATTATAACTTTATGATTGATTAGTTTAAAATTCATATTTGTAATATTTTTTATGTCATTTTAAATGTTTTAATGTTGCACTCGAAAGTAACACACCTAACAAGTATACTAGTATCAAATTATAGAGTGGTAAACAAGAGTATCGTATCCCACAGAGAGGTCTTTAAGTCAGTTTTCTCTTTTCATGATAAATGGGCTAAAGGAAGGGTCAAAGCGATTTCTTGAATTTGGGGGTTTTACTCAACGATTTAATGCTAGCTACTAAATCAAAACATAATAGGGATTTTGGTTTAAGTTAAAAATGGTGAAAAACTCTAGTTCAGCCCACCCCTTTAACAATCTAAGACAATCTTCCCAACTTTCAGCACAAACCCTTGCTTAACAATCCTATTATAAGGTCTCTTAACCTTATTTCCCTAAACCGCCTATTAAGCCAATTTAGTTTCTTACTAAGCTGAACACGTTTCACTTTTTAGTCTTTCATATGAACAACAAAGCAGCATTAAGTCTAGTCAAACATCCATCAAATGGAACCCAAGGCATATCAACATTTATTTTTCAATCTCATGTTAAATATGTGTGTGAAGGTCTTCCGTACTGAGCAGATCATCTTTCGGTCCTTACCACTCAGTATTATGCATGAAAATGATCAATTTCCATCTCAACAATAAATTATACATTCACACAAACATTCAAGCAAAACAAGGAAGAAATACTATATAGTGGAGGGAAGCTCTCCTTAGACTGCTTTTTATAAGGCAGACTGAACCAGAAAGAAGACTACTCACTCTTCAACATTAATGCTTCAACCAACTCCATAAATGAATAAACTAAAGAAAACATAAAACTTGCAAAGATAGAAGAGAGAAGAATTAAAGATGAATAGTAAATTAGATAGATAAAAGTTGGGGGCAACACAAAGGGAACAAAGGGGATATACCCCTTGCTTTTTCCCGCCCAAAAATAAAGAGCAACGTGGCTCCTTAATATCCAAGTGTTTTTGTTCAAAAGCAGCCACAACCAAAACCTACAATGATTACCAATGTACTTGCAACTAATATAAAAATGCCCATTTGCTACCAAAGGGCAACCAAAAGTTAACTAAGTTAATTAAAGAGCAAAAGATCCATTTTCTTCCCAACTAATTCCTCCCTCTCAACTTGGTGACATCATCAATCAGCTCCCCTTCACTTTAGCTATTGCCAACATTAATAATCCAGCTCTTTTGGCAACTTTCCAGCTCCGCACAAAAGGTCTCCTTTCGCAGATAGAAAACCTGAAAAACCAGGAAGACCTTCATAAAATCTGCTCAACTACACTTAGTTTTAACCCAATTAATTCAAGCTTTTAATGACATAAATTTTACCTATCAAACATCCCCATAATTAAACATTGCTTGCCCTCAAGCAATTCATGCAAAGACTAAGCAACCACAAAAGTTAATTCATTCAATCAAGACAACTAAGTATAAACTAGTAAGTCAAACGTTAACAAAAAGAAACAAAATGTCAAGAAATAGAAGAGGAGACCTTCAAATCAGAGATTCTTTGCTAAATATGAAAAAGCATTCAACTTGTAAAAACTTGAAAATTTTAAATCAA
>CATIWQ010217967.1:0-59395 GCA_949673415.1 Euphorbia schlechtendalii
TGGCTTAGGATCGAAGATGTCAAAGATCGATGAAGTCATAAGGAGATTTCCTAAGAAAAATGCAATTCACGATCACGACAACCATTCACGATCATGAATTGTTCTTCTTTAGAACAGAATTCTGCCAATCAAAGATTCACGGTTGTGACTTGTCTATCACGGTCGCGACTTGGATGATTTTCTAGTTTTATCTTCTTAACTACCAACCGCTAGATAAGTATGATCAAACGCCATCAACTACCAATGAATAGACACCTATTTGAAGTTAACCAATCATTAAAAGATGCCTATCCATTGTGGATTAGATTGAAGCTTCTCAACCAATCACAATGAAGTGATGTAATCATTCACCAATGGACATGACTCTTCGTATGGATAGATGCAACCCTTCGAACTCTATAAATAGGCCTCCAAACTTTACAATTTCGTGCAACAGTGAGACAGAGGGAAAATATTAGAGTGCATGAGTGAGATATAGTGTGAATAGATAGAGAATTTACTACGTTCATAAGTGTTAGCGAGAAAATGTTTAAGTGATTCAAATCCTTGTTTCAATCTTTAGATTTCCCTATATTCTTGAGCGATTTTTGTATAAGTGTATTTGTAAATCACTTATCAATAAAAGTTTTCATTCTTCAATATTCGTTTGTTTAATATTCGTTAAGAATAGCATCCTAGCGGAGGTTCTGTACGGTCCGAGACCGAATTCAAAGCAAACGCAAGAATTGCTGGAATTGACGACTCTCATTAAAGAGTGGATACGGTTTGATCAACTTTAGCTTTCACTTGCATACCTTACAACTTTGCTTTTCTTTCTACTTATAGTTTCTATTTCAAAGTTTATGATATGTCTATGTGTCATAATGTGTATTTCATGTTAAGTCTTTTATATTAATCATGTTATATGCATTGGAGTTAATTTTAATAGTAGTTTCGAGGTTAACAATATCATGTATAATCACTAGATCTATGATATAACGCTGTTTAGTGAGCCAACATTTTTGGAATGGTAACTTGCTAATTGTGACTACGTGAGAGCGACCCATACTAAGCATAGTATTTATGTTATCCAGGTTTATATAATTGCCTTAATTCGTTAGTGCTAGCTTTAGAAAAGTTATTTCATGTGTTGCTCTGTGGCGAATAATTGAACGTCTGAGTATTTTGAATCGAGTCTATTAGATTAGTTTAGTGAATAATAACATCTTTGTTGAACTTGCATGTTTTCTCTGCTATCCTTATTTCATAGGGAAAATATATATATTTAGATTCTCTAATCTTTCATATCTATATTTACTCATTCTTCTAACCCTCCTATCCAAAACCTTATATTATTTTATTTTCTTTATTTTGTCTTCCTTATTGATCTTTAGACTTGGTTCCTTCCCTGTGGGTTTGATATCTTTTAAAACTACATCGCAATTGTATAGTTGCAGTTATCATCATTTTTCTATTTGTTAAGAGGTACTGAAAGCACCTATATTACGTGAACAAGTTCTTAGCTCCATTAATACATAGCCAAATCTTGTGAATAAATTATTAAACTTATCAGTAGAAAAGTGGAGAACACCTTGAAAAGACACATGGATAGCACCATCATTATTTTAAAGTAACGGCGCGAGGATTAGTTTCGCCGTTAAAATTCAAGCTCTACGTTTTAAAAAGAAATGTTTTTGAAGAGGAATCGTTTTTATCAAAAGTCTCCATTTTACTGAAGCAGTTAATATTATGCTCATCTCGTTGTTTATTTTCATCTTGAGTTGTGGTAGCGCCATGTGCCCCTGAGAGATCCTAATGCCTATATAAGTTGAACAGTTGAAGACAATAGGTTATTTGGTTTCTGCGAATTTGAAAACTAAAGCATTCGAACCCTAATTTCTCTTCTCTTTCAATCCTTTTCAAATCCTCTCTCAAATGGAAATTACCAAAACCACTTTCAAACTCAAGAGCACCACTTCCATGAAGATTGTTATAAATGATGAGGGAAAGACCGAGAAACTAAGTTTGCAAGAAGGAACCCTTTTCATTAAGGTGAAATGGGCAGATAACCTTTAGTTTGGCCCAGTCTATGAGGTAGATTATGAAGGGTTTTTGAGGAACAAAACCATGCATAGGATTATAAAAAAGCAACGTATTAGTGCCTTTCTGAAGATGGAAGGACTTTCCATCACAGGTCTCATCAGGGCTTTTTATTCAAACCTCTACACTATCAAAGGGTTTGATGATGTTCTGATGATGGATTTAAAAGGAAAATCCACTCATTTGTGCTAGATTGATTGGGAGGGTTCTCAACATGCTTAACAGAGGCACTTAGCTCCACAAAACAGGTGATGAAGATGTCGTAATCATTCCAAAAGATTGGGAGCTCCCCTCAAACTATGTATCAAGGGAGATTGCGGCAAGCGGGATGAGCTGGACTGCTAGAAGTTGCTGCTATCGAAGACTAGGTCTATGACTAGATGCACCTACTTTGAGAGATGTGTGGTCAACCATATGGTAGAGGGTAAGAAGCTTAACTGGCCAGTGGTGATTCTTCACCATTTGACCAAGCTAACTACTATATATCATTATGGTTACCTCATTACCGAACTAATGGGGGCAATGAAAGTGGACATTGCTCAGTTTTTTGGGGAGTTTGGTACACAATTTTTCCCATGAAGAAAAGATTCGAAATGGCTCACTTCAGCAAACTGGTTCACAACCAGGTACATACTAGGTACAATAAGGCAAAGCAAAAGCGCAAGCTAAAGTGAGTACTGACAGTAGTACCGGTGGACATCCTTAAGGAGGATGAAGATGTTTTCTGATAAGTGTATAGTTACACTTATTATCTTGATATTTTCAATCATAAAACAATTTGGTGTAAATTAATTTTATACTTCATATAAAAGATTTCACATGTATGTAGTTGTTTTTTATGCAAGTGTAGAAACTAGGTGAATCTTGGGAGTGAAATGATCAAAGATGGAATTCTATGAAAAAGGAGTGAAAAAGGTGCAAAAAGATGAGTGGAATGCAAGGAATTGGCTTAGGATCGAAGTTGTCAAAGATCGGCAAAGTTGCAAAGAAGAACAATGAAGAAAAGCACATGTTATGATCGTGATTCCTGTTCACGATTGGACAAATCACACCTGCGACTATCTATCACGATCGCGACTTTTCATTCTTCACAAACAAAAAGTTACCAACTTATATTCACAATCACGACATCTATGTCACGCTCGTGACTTGTGATGGTTTTGGATAACTCTTCTCAACTTCCAACCGTCGGATAAGAACGATCAACCTCCATCAACCGCCATATGAAAAGACACCTTTTGGGGACAATGAAGCTATGAAAAGGTGCCTATCCATTGACTATAAGGATGAATTCTTACATCCAATCACATTGAAGATGATGTAACCCTTCACCAATGGACATGACTCTTCATTTGAATAAATGCAACCCTTCGCACTCTATAAATAAGGTTAAATCCAACCATTTTCGAGCAATGATGCAATGATGCATGGGGAATAGATGAAGAAACTTTGTATGACATAGATAGAGAGTGAAAGATATAAATTCATGTTCGCAAGATTTTGGATATTCTCATTCTGAAAGACTTATCCCCGACAACGATGATAAAACCTTGTTCGCCACTTTTCTACTGATAACATAAAAGTTTGAAATTGAACAGGTGTTGTCAATACCGCTTATCAAATAGAATAATGATGATAACTGTAAGTATACAGTTGTGATCCTAGTTTTAAAAGATATCGATCCCATAGGGAAGGAATTCGGTTTTGAGGACTAACTAGAGTTACGGAACAAAAGAAAATAAAATAAGTTTAGGGTTTTGAAATGGTGGACTGATGAATAGATAGATGCATGAACAGAATAGAGAAGATGTAAACTATATAGATATTCCCTAAGAACAAGTATATTAGAGAAAAACATGCGAAATCATCAAGAATATTTCATACATTAGATAACTTTAACAGATACGGTTCTAAACGCCCAAATATTCAATAATTCGCCGCGGTGCAACACATGAAATGACTTTTCTAAATCTAGGGTAAACAAATTATGACACTTATAAAAACCTGGATAACAATAATACTATACTTAGTACGAGTCACTCTCGCATAGCCATATTTCAAGTTACCAGTCCAGAAATGTTGGCTCATTAAACAGCATTATAATCACAGATCCAGTGGTTATACACAATCTTGTTAACCCCAAAATCACTCTTAAAGTTAACTCGAAGGCATATAACTTGATTAATATAAGAGACACAAGACGAAATACTCATTATGATGCATAGACATATCATAAACTTTGAAATATAAAGTATAAGTTGAAAACAAAGTAAAGTTGTAAGGTATGCAAGTGAAAGCTAAAGTAGATCAAACCGTATCCACTTCTTTAATAGGAATCGTCAATTCCTGCAATTCCTATGTCTACTTTGAATTCGGTCTCGACTCATACATAACGTCCGCTAGGATGCTATTCTTTGTGAATATCGAATGAATGAATATTGAAGAACATAAACTTTTATTGATAAGTGCTTTGTAATTACACTCATACAACAATCGCTAGAATTTGTGGAGAAATCTAGTAATCGAAATAAGAATCATCACTTATACATTTTTCTCACTAACACTTTGAACATAGCAAAATCTATAAAATTTTTACTCTCTATCTATGCATACACATTTTCTTTGTTGCCCATATATGCCATCCCACAAAAATGGTTGATTTGAACCCTATTTATAGAGTGTGAAGGGTTGCATCTATCCAAACGAAGAGTTATGTCAATTGGCAAAGAGTTGCATCACTTTAAAGTGATTGGATGCAAGGTTTCATCTTCATCTACAATGGAAAGGCACCTTTTCATGATTAGATTGCTTCCAAAATGTATCTTTTCATTTGACAATTGGTGGCGGTTGATCATTGTTATCCGGTGGTTAGAAGTTGAGAATAGTTATCCAAGACCGTCACAAGTCAACTTACATGTCGCGATCGTGAACATTGGTTTGTAACTTTCTATTTGTGAAGAATGACAAGTCATGATCGCGAATGGTGCCAAGATCATGACATGTGTTTTTCTTCATGATTTTTCTTTGTAACTTTTCTAATCTTTGACAACTTCGATCCTAAGCCAATTCCTTGTGTTCCACGCATCTTTTTTGCACGTTTTTCACTCTTTTTACATAGAATTCCATCTTTGATCATTTTACTCCCAAGATTCAAAGTTTCCTTCTCTCAAGAAACTGGGTGAATCTTGGGAGTGAAAGGATCAAAGATGGAATTCTATGCAAAAAGAGTGAAAAAGGTGCAAAAAGATGCATGGAATGCAAGGAATTGGCTTAGGATCGAAGTTGTCAAAGATCGATAAAGTTGCAAAGAAGAACCATGAAGAAAAGCACATGTTATGATTGTGATTCCTGTTTGCGACTGGACAAATCACGCCCGTGACTATCTATCATGATCATGACTTATCATTCTTCAAAATAGAAAGTTACCAACTTATATTCATGATAATGACATGTATGTCATGCTCGTGACTTGTGATGGTTTTGGATAACTCTTCTCAACTTCCAACCGCCGGATAAGAACGATCAATCGCTATTAACTATCAAATGAAAAGACACCTTTTGGGGATAATGAAGCCACGAAAAGGTGCCTATCCATTGATGATAAGGATGAATTCTTACATCCAATCACATTGAAGATCATGCAACTCTTCACTAATGGACACGACTCTTCGTTTGGATAAACGCAACCCTTCGCACTCTATAAATAGGGTTAAATCCAACCATTTTAGAGCAATGATGCAATGATACATGGGGAATAGATGAAGAAGCTGTGTATGACATAGATAGTGAGTGAAAGATATAGATTTTGCTAAGTTCAAATTGTTAGAAAGAAAAAAGTATAAGTGATTTGATTCTTGTTTCGTTCACTAGATTTTTCCACATATTCGAGTGATTGTTGTATGAGTGTAATTGCAAAGCACTTATCAATAAAAGTTTCTATCCTTCAACATTCATTTGTTCAATATTCACAAAGAATAGCATCCTAGTGGAGGTTCTATAAGAGTCAAGACCGAATTCAAAGTAGACATAGGAATTGCGGGAATTGACGACTCCCATTAAAGAGTGGATACGGTTTGATCAACTTTAGCTTTCACTTGCATATCTTACAACTTTACTTTGTTTTCTACTTTTACTTTCTAATTTGAAGTTTATGATATGTCTATCTGTCATAACGAGTATTTCATCTTGTGTCATTTATATTAATCAAGTTATATGCTTTCAAGTTGACTTTAAGAGTGATTTTGGGGTTAATGAGATTGTGTATAATCACTGGATCTGTGATTATAATGCTGTTTAGTGAGCCAACATTTTTGGAGTGGTAACTTACTAAATATGGCTATGTGAGAGCGGCCCATACTAAGCATAGTATTATTTTTATCCAGGTTCTTATAAGTGTCATAATTCTTTTACCCTAGATTTCGAAAAGTCATTTCATGTGTTGCTTTTCTGTGAATCACAGGATATTTGAGCATCTAGAACTGGGTTTGTTGAAGTTATCTAGTGTTTAAAACAACTTTGATTATTTTGCATATTTTACTCTACTATACTTGTTCCTAGGGAATATCTATATACTTTGCATCTTCTCTAATCTGTTTATGCATCTGTCTATTCATCAGTTTACCATTCAAAACCTTCAAATCACTATACTTTCTTTCGTCCTATAACTCTATTTGATATTTAGAACTGAATTCCTTCCCTGTGTGATTGATATCTTTTAAAACTACATCGCAACTGTATACTTGCAGTTATCATCATTTTTCTATTTAATAAGCAGTACGACAACACTTATTCATATTTAGATTTTGTATAGTATCAGTAGAAAAGTGGAAAACGGTTTCAAAGTGGACTTCGATGACAGTGATGATTTTGAGAAAGTCCCCATTTCAAGCATCCTGGAGAAAGTCACCGCCACCGCCTCCTCTCCCAAGAAGAAGGTTCCTTCCTCAAAGGCTAAGGGGAAGAGTCCTGAAAAATCCAAAATCGATGAGGCCCCTACTCAGCCCCAACGTCATAGAAAGCAAATGAAGGCCAAATCCCGCACACAAAGAGAAGCGGAGGCCAAGCTTCAAGCTGAGAAGTAGGTAAAGGAACAAGAAGATGTGGCTATGGCTGATGAGTCCCTGCGCCAAAGTAAGCATAAAATGGTTTTCTAAAAAAAAACTAAGGAGCAGGGCGAGGCTAAGAAGTCTAGAGAAGAGGACACTCTAAGTCCTAATGCTGCTGCTGAAGTTCCTGATGTCTTTGCCAAAGTTAAGGGCTTTTCGCATAAGCGTTCTACCACAAACAAGCCCCTGTAGAAAAATGGGCAGGTGGTGAGCAGCTAGGAGGATGTTGGAGACACCCTTTCCTTGATTCCTGAGGAGTCTAATCCTCAAGACCCTAACATCCCCACACCCTATTTCACTCATGTTGAGAAGTCTTCTACTCAGCATGAGCAACCTCAAGCTGACCCATCCTTGTGTCAAACAACTAACTAAGAGGTTCCTCAAAATCCTACCCCAACTTCTTCTGTAAATCCTTAAATCCCATTTACTCTTTTAAATCCTTCCATACCCCAATTTCTACTCCTATAGATACTGAAAATAATCTGTAAATTCTCCTCCTCCTTCAAACACTGTACATTCTCCTATTCATATTCCATCCTCACCTGTCAATAACCAAACCTCTCCAATTCATATTTCTTCACCCACAAAAAGTCATGATTCTTTCTCTCCTAACTAGAATATTCCTTAGTTTCTTTTCAGGTTAAAGAGCATTGAAATTAAGAAAGATTTCCAGTGGTCCTCACAAGATAAAAGGTGTAAGCACAGAATGTCGAGATTCCAACACTACAGTCCAAGATAAAAAGAATTTTTAACATACACCACTTCTCAATGTCTCTACGTGTCTCTAACAATGTCAACAATGTCAATCATTCAAAAGATTCCACGTTGCATTCTCGTGCGCGTCTCTTAACTGAATTGCTTGAAGATAAAATGAGATTTTGTCAATGAAATTTTATCAAGCCTCAACGTTCAAATTTCTATCTCTAAACGTCCTGGAATCTGTCTCCAATGAGAAGATTCGAAAGGTATGAAGAGAAGAGAAATTGAAGATCAGCATCCTCAAAAATTTTGCAATGGCTACTTCGTAAAGCTTCAAGTATAAATAGGAGACTGAAGCAGATGTTCAAACTTGGTGAATCACCTCGAATTTCTTTTAAAGTTGAAACTCTGCAAAATTACTCCTAGTTTCAAGAAATTCCAAACTCAAGCAATCAGCAAACGCAAATTCCAAATCTGTATGTAATAGAGAGAATTACTTAGATTTAACATTGTAAGGATTCAACGTTTCTATAAGTTAAATTCAGTTCGCAATCTTTTATCCAAAATCTGAATGTCAGTTTGGGAAGGGTACCCAAATTGAGTTGAACGGTAGTTAGAAAGGAAGGTACTTTCTATAAAAGTGTGTCTACCCACTGTAAAGGCTGCTCCACCTAAGTAAGGGACAACACTAGTGGATTAATGCTCAAAAAAGGTATCCAAGGACTGGAGCTAGTCTCAAGGCCGAACAAGGATAAAATTCAGGTGTTGAAGTTTTGAACCTGCCCTTTTAGCTTTTATTGTGTCTTGCTCATACATCATCTTATCTTTGTTCTGTGTTTTGCTTGAAAAACTAATCCTAAGCTGAGTCTAGTACTCAGCAACAGATTGAAGATAAACTATGCCAGCGAAGCTGAGTAGTTTATATAGTTTTTATATCACAACTTAGCACACATATAAAAACTTAATTTGGAGAAATAAAATTTTATAAATCTTAAAAAGTAACCAAGATTCACATTCACCCCCCCTCTACGGTTGTTTACAAGCCATCTAGAAGAAATTAGAGATAACCTATGAGGGGATTGACAAGGTCAAGGAGTCAAAGATAAATCTCATGTTGAGGGAGTATGAGATGTTCTCCATGGGTGCCAACAAGGGTATTCAAAGCATGAATACTGGGTTCATTAACATCGTTAATGAACTGAAGAGATTGGGGAAGGAGTTCACTAAAGAGGAGCTTGCAAAGAAGATTCTATGCACTTTTACTCTAGAGTGGGAATCCAAGAAGAGAACTATCAAGGAGGCTCATGACGTGAAGACCTACAGCTATGATGAGCTGATAGGCACCTTGTTAACTCATGATATATCTCTGAGGAAGTATTTCAATGACTCCAAGAGGAGTCGAGGTAAGGAGAGAGAGGGCAAAGCCATTGTATAGAAAGCTGATTCATCTTATTAGTCAACCAGCTGTGACTCTGATGAGCAAATGACCCTTCTAACTAAGCATTTCAAATGCTTCATTAAGAAGGACGGGTAGTTCAACAAGAAGAAGTTTCCCGCTAAAACCAAGTTAACTCAGCATCGATGTTGAGATGAGGAAGGACCCAAGAAGGATCACAGCAAAGATATCAAATGCTTTGGCTGTGGATAGAAAGGCCATATCCAGTCCAGTTGTACTAAAGCGAAGAAGGACATATTCTAAAAGGGGTTATCCAAGAAGAATGAGGCAGTTACTCCCACTTGGAGCGATTTAGAAGAATCATCATCATCTGATGAGGAAGCAACTGATTCAGCAAACCTCTATCTAATGGCCATTGAAGATCGAAGGGGCGAAGGCTCAGCATCTACCTCTGGTAGAGATCAATCCGCTGCTAACACTAAAGCTGAGCGTAATAAGGGAAAAGCTCCTGAAGCTGAGGTACATTCTGAAATTCCCTTATCTATGGAAGAGTTTGCTCAGGCTCTCTTTGATGTTATGAAAGTAACTAATAAGTCAATGAAGAACATCAAGGAGCTAGTGAGGAGAAGTGAAGATTTGGAAGACATTGTTGCTTCCTTATCTATTAATATCTGTTTTGTTCAAGAAAAAGCTGAGTATCAAGATTGTGCTAATAGCAAGCTCACTAAGCAATTAGATGAGTTGATTGCTGAGGTAACAGTTTTGATGAAGAAGTAGGATCCTCCTCCAGCCAACAGCTAACCTTTGAATAATCAAACTCACAATTCTAAGAGGAAGAATTCCTTTAAAAAGAAGAAAGCGAGCCAGCCCAAAGCAAAAACAGATATTACTTATATCAACATTAAACATCACTTCATTAGGGATCATGTGTTATAAGGAGATGTCAAGCTAGAGTATATTCCCTCTGAGGAATAGCTCGTTGACATTTTCGCCAAGCCATTGCCAAAGGAGCAATTCTATGTTCTGAGGTAGTTAATTGGTATGGCTAATCCACGTTGAAGAAGAAGAAGGAAGCTGAAATTCTCAAATTTTGGCTAGGTGTTGGAGATCATACCTTGAGAAGACACATGGATAGCACTGTCAGTATTTTTATGTAATGGTGTGAGGAACAGTTTCGCGGTTAATTTTCAAACCTCTACATTTTCCAAAAGATATTCATTTGAATAGGAACCGTTTATATCAAAACTCATCATTTTACTAAGGTGGTTAATATTACGCAAATCTCAACGTTCATTTCATCTCGAGCTGTGGTAGCACCACTTGCCCCAAAGAGATCCTGAGGTTTATAAAAGATGAATAGTTGAAGAGAGAAGGTTACTTGCTTTCTGAATTTTTAAATCCAAAGCATTCAAACCCTAATTTTTATTCTCCTTCAAATCCCTTTTCAATCCTGTCAAATGGCGATTACTAGAACTACATTCAGACTCAAGAGCACTACATCTATGAAGATCGTTGTTAATGCTGAAGGGAAAACTAAGAAGCTCGCCCTGCAAGAGGGAAACCTTTTCACAAAGGTAGAATAGGGTGGATAATCTTGACTTTGATCCTATATATGAGGTAGACTATGAAGTACTACTGTGAAATAAGACAATGCATAGGATTATCAAGCAGCAACGCTTGAGTTCATTTCTGAAGATGGAGGGTCCTTCTATTATAGGACTCATAAAAAAGCTTTCTACTTAAACCTCTACACCATCCAAGGGTTTGATAATGTTTTGATGATGGACTTTGAAGGCAAATCTACCTTCATTTGCACTAGAATGATTGGGAGCATCCTCAATATGCCCAACAAGGGCACTCAGCTAAGAAAAATAGACGATGAAGATGCCGTAATCATCCTTGAAGAAGATAGGGAGCTTCCTAGAAACTACGTTTCAAGCGAGATAGTAGCAAGTGACATGAGTTGGACCTCAAGGATGTATCACAAGTTCGTGCTAAAGCTGATGCTATAAAAAATGAGCTCTATAACTAGTTGTACTTACTTTGAGAGGTGTGTGGTCTACCATATGGTAGAGGGTAAAAAGCTGAATTGGCCAGTGGTGATTCTTTACCATTTGACCAAGCTGAATACCATCTATCACTATGGTTACCTCATAACCGAACTTATGAGGGCAACGAAAGTGGACTTAGCTCAGTTTTTGGGGGAGTCCGGTGAACTGATTTTCTAATAAAGAAGTGATTCGAGATGGCACACTTTAGCAAACTGGTTCACAATCAAGTGCATACTAGGTATAATAAAGCACAACCAAAGCATAAGCTTAATTGTGTACAGACAGTAGTGCCTGTAGACATCCTGAAGGAGGATGAAGATGGATTCATGGTGGATTTCAATG
The DNA here is from genome assembly GCA_949673415.1 of Euphorbia schlechtendalii. Classification (NCBI taxonomy): domain Eukaryota; kingdom Viridiplantae; phylum Streptophyta; class Magnoliopsida; order Malpighiales; family Euphorbiaceae; genus Euphorbia; species Euphorbia schlechtendalii. The sequence goes on from CATIWQ010217967.1 coordinate 11,673, forward strand.
ACAGCGATGATTCTAACAAGGCATCCACATCTAGCATCCTTGAGAAAGTCACCACTGCCTCCTCTCCAAACAGAAGGCTGCTTCCTCCAAGGCCAAGGGGAAAAGCCCTGCAAAATCCAAAATCGATGAGGTACCTACTTAGCCTCAGTAACAAAGAAGGTAGATGAAGGCCAAAACCTGCACCCAAAAAGAAGAGGAAGCCAAAGTTCAAGCTGAGAAGCAGGTGGAGGAATAAGAAGATGTGGCTGCGATTGATGAGTCCCTCCTCCAAAGAAAGCGCAAAATGGTGTTTTTTGAGGATTTAGGGGAGCAAGGTGAGGCCAAAAAGTCATGAGAAGAGGATACTCTAAGTCCTAACGCTGCAGCTGAGGTGCAAGAAGCATTTACCAAAGCATTTACCAAAGTTAAGGGCATCTAGTGCAATTGTTCTGCCACCAACGGGCCCATACAACGCAATGTGCAAGTGGTGAGCAGTGAGGAGGATGTTGGAGACACCCTCTCCCTAATTCCTAAGGAGTCTAATCCCTAGGAACCCAACATCTCCACACCTTCTTTCACTCATGCTGAGGAATCCTCAACTCAACATGAGCTACCTCAAGTTGACCCATCCTTGGGTCAAATAGTTAACCTAGAGGTTCCTAAAATTCCTACCCCTTCTTTTCCTATGAATTCTAAAATCCCTTACTTTCCTGTAAATTCTTCAAATCCCTCAATTCTACTTCCATGGAGATTGAAAAACTTCTATAAATTCTCCTCCTCCTTTAAACACTATAAATTCTCTTATCCAAATTTCTTCTTCACCTGTTAATACCCAAAACTCACCCATTCATATTTCTTCACCCACAAAGAACCATGACTCTTTTTTCTCCGGGTCATTCCCCAGTAAATAACCCTTCTACACATTCTTCTCCTGTACAATCTCAACCTCAAACCATTCTTTGTACATCCACTGTACCTTCTATTCCGCTCAACCAAAACATCCCCCAAACTTCTTAAACTGTAAAAATTTCTGAACCACCCTCTTCTTCAAACCCATCCTCTACCCCCCTTAACCCCTCTGGTTAGGGAAGTTCCCAATGCTGAGAACTACGCTCAGTTGGGAAAAGCAAAGGAAGAAACTCCATGTGCTCAAGATGATTGTTGAGTTAGATGGAGTAGTAAGCAAAGTGCTACTCGCTCATATATTTATGGACTTGTCCTCCAAACCAAAGGTAAAATTACCTGAGTTCGAACAACACACAAGTATGCCCAGTGAATCTCTATACTTTGAAGAGTTTGAGAGGATCCAGGGTAGCTTGTTAGCTATTTGAAGTCATGTGAGTGATAAAAGTTTGGTGGATAACATGGTTATAATTCTCACCGGGTTAACTGATTCCATAGCCAAACTTAGGGCAACGACCATATCTATCCCCACATCTACTACAATGGCTAATGCTGTTGTAGGAAAGATAAAGGGTAGCGTGGATGCTACTACTGAGCAGCTGAGTCTCTTGAGTACCAATATGGCAACTCAAGTGACACAGATTCATACACTAGGTGAGGAACATGCCAAAATAAAAAGACTTATCGATCGCAAGGTAGAGAACATCTTCAAGGAGGTGGTATCTACAAAGGATGTTGGCCATAGCATCGCGAAGTTGGTTGAAGCCCAGTCTAAATTTTTGCTGCACCATGACAATAAGCAGGATGAGTTGGTGAAGCTGCTGAAGGAAATTTCAGCCAACATGGATAATGCCCTTGTCATCAACCTTGACTCTCTGAACAATAAAATGGAAACCATCTAGTGAGAGGTCAACGAGCACGTCACTGAAAAAGTCTTCGCATTGTAGAAGTTTCTTATTCTACCATGGGGAAGATTTTTCCAAACTTGCCTACTCCTAGTTTACCTACTATAGAATCTCTTTGCCCTAAGATCGGTATGACTATTCACACCAAGCTGAATGTCATTAAGACTAAGGTAAAAGATATGTAGAAGAACATTAGTACTCTGTTGAAGACTGGAGAATTGGATGCAAAGGTGTTCGCTACTTTTCTACTGATAAGTTTAATAACTTATTCATAAGATTTTGATGTTAAAGTATAGGTGTTGTCAATACCACTTATCAAATAAAAAAATGATGACAACTGCAAGTATACAGTTGCGATGTAGTTTTGAAAGATATAGAACCCAAAGGGAAGGAACCAGTTCTAAAGACTATAAGAATAACGGAATAATGAAAATAAAATAAATGTTTTTATTGTTTATTGGGTAGGATGGGATATGATGGTGGATAAATGTATATAGATTAGAGTAAAAGAAATCAGTATAGATTATCCCTACGAACGAGTATAGCAAAAAAAACATGCTAAGTCAACAAAGATATTACATACACTAGACTAATTTAACAAATTCGATTCTAGGTATTAAGATATTCAATTATTCACCATAGAGCAACACATGAAATGAATTTTCTAAATCTAGTGCAAACGAATTAAGATGATTATATAAACCTGGATAACAATACTACTATACTTAGTACGGGTCGCTCTCTCATAGCCATATTTAGCAAGTTACCATTCTAAAAATGTTGGCTCACTAAATAGCGTTATAATCATAGATCCAGTGATTATACACAATCTCGTTAACCCTAAAACTACTCTTAAAGTTAACTCAAAAGTATATAACTTGATTAATATAAAAGACTTAACATGAAATACACATTATGACAAATAGACATATCATAAACTTCGAAATAGAAAGTATAAGTAGAAAAAAAAGCAAAGTTGTAAGGTATGCAAGTGAAAGCTAATGTTGATCAAACCATATCCACTCTTTAATGGGAGTTGTCAATTCCCACAATTCCAGCATTTGCTTTGAATTTGGTCTAGACTCATACAGAACCTTCTCTAGGATAATATTCTTTGTGAATATCGAGCAAACAAATATTGAAGAATGAAAACTTTTATTGATAATAAATTTGCAATTACACTTATACAACAATCTCTCAAATATGCAGAGAAATCTAGTGATCAAAATAAGGTTCGAATCACTTATACATTTTCTCACTAACACTTATGAACGTAGCGAAATATACACGATTTTCACACATATATCCCTCTATGTCACATTAAGTGCCCACACACCATACATGCCACGAAAATGGTTGAGTTTGGAGCCCTATTTATAGAGTATGAAGGGTTGCGTCTATCCAAACGAAGAGTTATCTCCATTGGTGAATGATTGTATCACTTCATTGTGATTGGTTGAATTGTGTTGATCTTATCCACAATGGAAAGGCACCTTTTCATGATTGGTTGACTTCCAAAAGGTATATTATCATTTGGTATTTGATGCTGGTTGATCATTCTTATCTGGTGGTTAGTAGTTGAGAAGAGTTGACCAAAAAACCGTTAAAGTCACGACTGCGAAGTACATGTCACGACCATGAATATTTGGTTGGTAACTTTCTGTTCTGAAGAATACTAAGATGCGATTGTGAATGGTTGTCGTGATCATGAATTGTGTTTTTCTTTAGAATCCTTCTTATAACTTTACCGATCTTTGACAGCTTCTATCCTTAGCCAAATCCTTAAGTTTCACGCATCTTTTTGCACCTTTTTCACTCTTTTTTTCATAGATTTCCAACTTTAATAATTTTACTTGTAAGATTTACCCAATACCTGCATTTACATAAAAAACAACTACATACCACGTGCAATCTTTTATATGAAGTATAAAAATGACTTAAACTATGGTGTTTAATGAGTAAAATTATCATAATAATAAGTTTAATTATACACTTATCAAAAGGACATTGATTACACTACAAAGTGTATATCATCTATAGGTCCCAAGGTTCTTGACATAGAATCACAACTGAAGATAGCACTGTTTACAACGAACATCCGAGGCCTTCTTCAATGCTTTCAATAGTTCACATGTTAGGGATTTGACCAGATTGCGCACCTCTCCATATATCACCATCTTCTTCTTTGTGAGCTGAATGATCAAGATTTTCTTATTACCTAAGGCAAAGAGCAACTGGAGCAAGAGATTTCCCCCCCAAATCATAGGCCAACAAGCTTTAATACCTGCCTTGAACAAATTGTGCAAGGTCAGATAACAAAGGGGGAGAAGGTAGTTGAAGACGCTCTCCGAACAGTGAATCTCAACAAGGGATCTCTTCCAAGGCAATCATGTCATCACAAGCCCCCTCAGCAGCAACTTCCCAAATCGAACCAAGATAAGACTGTTGGCTCTTCCTCTTTTATACATAGAAAGTAGTATATGCCATCTTCTTTATAATTTTTAGAACTTGTACTAGGACTTAATCATGTAATCTTAGCTTAGGACATAAATAATGTACTAACTAAGTCAATCTTTTGAATTAATAAAAATTACAAGTTCCCCTCAAGTTAAGATCTTCTTAACTTTAATTATATGTTGTATGTATGTTTCTACTGTGTGTTGGAAATGTTATGCAAGAACTCATACAAGAGACCAACCTTGAAGTAAGACGAAGTCCCAAAGTGAAGAAAAATCCTCTAAGTATAGAGGAGTTGAGCTACTTGAAGAAGACTCACTTAGTATGGGGGAGTTCAAGTTGACTAAGGGAAGTCACTTAACACAAGGGCGTCTTACAACGCTTTCCAAGTATTCTTGATATCTCTAAACTACTTATTCAAGTAACTACTTCTACCACCTTGTTTGTTATCTGTCCAAAATGGGGGAGATTGTAGAACCCAAGTTAATAGTACCTCATAGTACTTTAATATTTTAGAAATAGAAAACTGAGGACACACCAGTGGTACTTGGGGGAGTGTGTCCAGTTCTGGCGGACTAAGCTAGTGTTTGAGAGGAGGAGCGACATCTATTCCTCCTACTCCTCCTACCAGATTATTCTGGGTTCACTCGGTGATCACCGACCAGGAGGAGCGACATCTATTCTTTGAAGAGCACGGTGTGAGGATCTCCAGCCCATGTGGTGATTATGAGGCATTTATTCGAGAGACGCTCTTTTCATTTTATCCTCCGACTCATCCCAGGTAGAGCAACTTCCTACATGGTCAGGGGGTCAGGGAGCTGTGGTTCCGGTACGGGCGCTAGTGGTACTAGCGTTGGTTGTCAGGTATGAGGATTGTGTTAGTTATTTGGTTCTTATCAAGTCTTGTTTCTGATTATTTATCTTTCATTGTAGGAGGTTTCCCGAAAGAGGGCCTGAGTTCCTAATTTGAATGCCTTGACTGGGGGTATGAGTTCCACTGCCTCGGGTGTCATCGAGGGAAGATTAGAAGTTCCTTTTGACTCGTCTTTTATCTTGATGAGTTATTTTGAGATGGTGAGGGAGGTGCCCATTCCGCAGAACCTCCACACACTAGCTTACGACCCTTCCGATGCCACCCATGTGAGTTTTTTTATTAAACATCTTATGTAAAAATGTAGTGTAACGGTATCGAGATGTTTGACATCTGTTTATTCACTTTGTAGTTTGCACGAGCAGAGATGGATTAGGTGGCCTAACATTCCCTTATGTTGAAGGATATGATGATATTGCAGGACAGGGTCGCATATGCTTCTTGACCTGTTTATGCTTGATCTTGCATGTAAGTATGAAATGTTATGTTTTATATATATATATATGATCATTTTTTGCATGTCTCAATGATTATAGGCATTGTCAATGAGAGGGGATGACTACGAGCAGCACTATCGAGAGCTCAAAGATCACTTCCAGACATTGGACATTAGCCATCAGGACCTGGGTTCTGGCTACCCGGCTTTGGATGCCCGATATCAGAGTCTGGATGCCTGGTACCAGAAACTGTTACGATAGAACACCGAGGCTAATCGAGCTCGAGCGATGGAGTAGGCTACTACCGAGAGTTTCACCTATTCCCTCGATTTTGACTTCACTAACTTTCTCGGTGAGTCGAGTACCGAGCCACTACCCACTCTTGAGTGGGACTTTGGCCTCTTTGGTTCCCCTCAGGCCCCTCCTATACAAGGCCCGACTAATGGTGCTTCTGGAAATCTATGCCCTGAGGACTTTGAGATTGCTACCATGGTTCCTAGAGACCCTAGTGGGTGGAGATGGCATATAAGCGATGCATAGGAGATTTTCTTTTGTCAGCCTTGTTTTTTCCTTTTTCTTTTTGAATTGGATTCATACATAGCTTTTGTAGAATTTAGAAAACTTGGTTTTTATGGAAAGTGGAGACGAGTTTGGTTGTTGCGTATCGGGTCTTTGCTTGTTGCATCTTTGTTTTATGGAATTGGATGCTTGTTCGTGAAAGTGTTATATGTATGAGTGAATGAATGAATATGGTATGCTAATTTTCCTGGTTGATGTATGTAGGCAATGCCAATTTTGAGGGATTTCTTTTAGTTTTTGTTCACCGATGTCGATACACAATGAGCTACTTAGGGCCTTTCTCCGCACCATCCGGGGGCCTGATTGGTAAAAGCTTGATGGGTTTGGGGTGCGAGGCCTCCAATACCTCACTTCCAAGCTTGTGAACATGGCCTTTGTCCATGTTTCCTTGAAGTTTTGGGAACCGGCCACCCATGTCTTCCATGGCTTCCACTTTGCTGGCCTTGAGATTTGCCGCTTCGCTTTCCTTTGCATTTCCCTCCTTCCAATTCGAGGGTAAGGATAAGTTGCGAGGATTGTGGATCCTGGAATCAAGTAAATGCTTTTTGTCCACCCCTCCTAAAGTTAGTGGTTTTCCAGTCGATATTGTTCTTAGCTAGTGCGAGATTACACCTAGCACTCATCTTGTGTGGCCCCTATGGTGGCTTTGCTTCTTCTGGCGGAGTTCATTTGTGTGGTTGGAGCAGTTGCTCCTTTTCACTTGCTAACGATTTTTTACCCACTATCTACAGGTCTTTCTCTTGCAGCTTTGGGTTTGGTAGAGAGCATGGTTCACATGGATGCTACTTCAGTAAACCTAGACCTAGAGGGTGACCACATCGCTTTACTTGAGGTATACATTTTCACCCTTTTTCTTTGTGATTGTCATTCACTTATTTAAATGAAAACCATGTAGGTGTGGTTGTTGGAGAAGCTTCGTATGGCTGTCAACCCTTGTTTGGGTAAGGCCTGGAATCCCCCTTCTCATTATGGTCCTAGGGGTTTCGTCAGGAAGGAACATTGCTTGTTAAGTGAAGAGGCTTGGATCGAGATTCTACGCCCTTACCGGACTTTTGAGATTCGTTGGCTCAGTCCTTGGTTGGAGATTTCATCCATGGTCACTAACGTGCATGATTCCGGCGTGCTAGTGATGGGCATATTTGGTGTCACCTCCTATTCTCCTTCCCACCTGTGTAGGCAGTACGGGTGTTGGTAGCGAGTCCTTAGGCTTCTATGTTCGACCCATTTCCATGATTTTGGTCCTGATACACCGGACGCTATATGGAGACTTTGGGCGTGGGCTACCATTGTTGCTTTGGATTACAGTACCCCAAAGGTTACTAATAAAGACAAGTTTTATCATGGATGGTTGGGCGAGATTAAGGGTCTTCCTGATGTCGATCAGCATTTTAAGGTGTCACTCAAGTGGTAGCGAGATGTGGATGGCTTGGATCCTCTTCCTCATACTTCGAGGAAGTGCGCTTGCTGGAATGACTAGCACCCGTAGATTTATAAACTTTGTCATTCCATTTTTCAAACTTGTGTTTGACTGTTCGATTTGTTTTTGACATTATGAGACTTTATTGAAATTTGATATGTTTACTTGTGATATTTGATTACAAGGTTTTGACTTTACTAATTTAGAGGGCTTATATTCGGTGATGAAGCCAAAAACCTTGTTCCCCACTTTTCTACCGATAAGATAAAAGTTCAAAATACGAACATGTCCTGTCAATACCGCTTATCAAAATAGAAAATGGTGACCACTGCAAGTATACAGTTTCGATGTAGTTTTAAAAGATATCGATCCCACAGGGAAGGAATTCGGTTCTAAAGACCAACTAGAGTTACGGGGTAAACGAAAATAGGTAATTTTGACTGGAGGGTTTGGATGATAGATAAATGTATGAATAGACTAGAGAAGATGTAAAATATATAGATATTTCCTAAGAACAAGTTTAGCAGAGAAAAACATGCAAAATCATCAAGAATATTTCATACACTAAATAACTTCAACAAATACGGTTCTATACGCCTTAATATTCAATAATTCATCGTAGAGAAACACATGAGATGACTTTTCTAAGTCTAGGATAATGAATTATGACACTTATAAGAACTTGGATAACATTATTACTATGCTTTGTGCGGGTCACTCTCATATAGCCATATATAGCAAGTTACCATTCCAAAAATGCTGGCTCACTTAATAGTGTTATAATCATAGATCTAGTGACTATACACAACCTTGTTAACCCCGAAATCACTCTTAAAGTTAACTCAAAAGCATATAACTTGATTGATATAAATGATACAAGATGAAATACTTGTTACGACACATAGACATATTATAAACTTCAAAATAGAAAGTATAAGTGGAAAACAAAGTAAAGTTGTAAGGTATGCAAGTGAAAGCTAAAGTTGATCAAACCATATCCACTCTTTAATGGGAGTCATCAATTCCCGCAATTCCTGCGTCTACTTTGAATTCAGTCTCGACTCGTAAAGAACCTCCACTAGGATGTTATTCTTTGTGAATCTCGAATAAAAGAATGTTGAAGAATGATAACTTTTGTTGATAAGAGCTTTACAATTACACTTATACAACAAATGGTTAAATTTGTGTAGAAATATAATGATCGAAATAGGAATCGAATCACTTACACATTTTTCTCGCTAAGACTTTGAACTAGCGAATCTATATAATTTCTACTTTCTACCTATACATACATGTCTAACATGTATCACACTATTAATCCAAATTCTCTCCTACGAAAATGGTTGAGGTTGAAACCTATTTAAAGAGTACGAAGGGTTGCGTCTATCCAAATGAAGAGTCGTGTCCATTGGCGAAGAATTGCATCACTTCAATTTGATTGGATGCAAAGATTCATCCTCATCCACAATGGAAAGGCACCTTTTCATGATTGTTTGACTTCCAAAGGGTGTCTTTTTGGTTGGTAGTTAATGGTGGTTGATCATTGTTATCTGGCGGTTGGTAGTTGAAAAGAGATAACCATTAACTGTCACAAGTCACGACCGCGAATCACATGTCGCTATCATGAACATTGGTTGGTAGTTTTCTGTTTATGTAGAGTGACAAGTCACGACCGTGAATAGGTTTCACGATCATGAAATGCTATTTCTTCATGATTCTTCTTTGCAACTTTGCCAATCTTTAACAACTTCGATCCAAATCCTTGTGTTACACACATCTTTTTGCACCTTTTTACTCTTTTTACATAGAATTCCACTTTTGATCATTTCACTCCCAAGATTCACTTGCATAAAAAAAACCTACATACAACGTGAAATCTTTTACATGAAGTATAAAATGTAACAAAACCATATCATTTTATGATTGAAAATGTCATGATAATAAGTATAAATATACACTTCTCACACCCCCACACTTAACTTTTACCTTGTCCTCAAGGTAAAAACAACATAAGTGTATAAATTAGTATTCAAGTTCATACCTCATTTGGCGAAAGATTATTGTAGTGAGTACGACATTCCCACATTGCATAAAATTCAAGTAAAAGTTCAAAATTTCCCACAAATTAGTAATGTGCAATTTATATAGTCCAGTTGCATACCTTTGCTCTTAATGGAGAGTCAACCGAATTGTGTCTTCATATAAGTGTTATATGCTTACTCGAATATTTCCTTCTTTTAAGCATAGTATAAAGTATAAAGGACAAAAGACACACACTTTGAAAATTTTGATCTCAAGGCATTTTTTGGTAACCTAGGATGCTAAAAACACTCTTAGTGGTTGCATTTTATGCTCCATACCACTCTCCCCTTTTTTTAGTGGTTGCATTTTATGCTCCACACCACTTTCTCTCATCATTTTTTTTCTTTTAAGCATATGTTTTTGAAGTACAGATTCGTACTTTGCACCCATTTTTCATGCTATGCTACTTTTCTTTTTTCACTCATTGAATGGTTGCAGTTTCTGCTCCGTACCATTCCTCACCTTTTACATAACTCATTGGTTATCCTCTCTTTCTTTTGATTTTCTCTCTTAATACCCTCATCCTTTATTGATCACTTTCAAAGTATTATGGCTATAGTTCCCTTACACTTTAAACACACTTAATACTTATAGGACGTATTCGAGAATAGTATATAAAACTCATAGTAAGAACACTACTAGATATCACTCCACTACTAACTTATCGGTAGCATTAAACTGAAACTATATAACTTATACTAATTCATGTTGCATTGAAATATATATCGAAACTTATTTGGAATTTTGCTTTTGAATGTTACTCACCACTCATCCTTTCCAAATGCTAAATGTTGTGCTAAAACGCTCACACTCTCAATGTGTGGTCATACTCGAAACAATTTGTTCGAAATATGCACTAACATAAAACTTGAAATACCTAACACTCACAATAACCTTGGAACAAATGTTAGTATAGTATAGGTATGGATAATGTATAACTAACACAAAATCAAGAAAAATTTTCAAATTCTTCGAATTCTTAATTTTATTTAATTTTTTTGGATTTTTTGATTTTACAATTATCCCCCCACACCAAAGAAAACAATGTCCTCATTGTGAGAAACTTTATTAAAAATTGAAAATCTAAAAATAAATAACTAGTCCAAAATTAAGAAAAGTAAAGAAAAGAGTAAACCCGTTCTATTGAGAAGGAGACTCTGATGGACTAGGAGTAAATTGACAATTTTGTTTTCTAAAGAAAGATAGTAATTTTTGAAGCATCGATTTATTACTTTTCTTTAGAATCTTCATGTCTTTATTCATTACTCCAAGTTCCACTTAGCAATTGCTCAATTTTTGTTGCATGCTCACCTTCCAATCTTCCGTAGCTTCTTCTTCTTCTTCGATCATCGGATCCTTTCCAGGATGACATTCAGTGGTTGGATCAGATGGGCCAATGGAAGAATCTTCATGAGTCGAGATTAGCTTCTTGGTGAGGTTGGAGTAGGAGTAGATGGAATATACACCATCATTCTCTTGAAGAAGTTTGGTGTTCTTCAAGTAATTCCCATCCATATAACAAAAATACTCACCCGATCTTTAGACATAGGGGAGTTTGTTTCTTGCACCCAAGATGATTGCGATGATAATTTCGGCTGCTCCAATCTTGCTTCTCATGCTCGTAGAAATCTTCGTCATCATATCCCAAATAATTTCCATGAATTCCGCTTTTTACTTTATCAAAGCGCAAGAAAGAACAAACAAATCTTTCTTTTGGACATTGGTATTCTCTACTTGACAAAATACCGAAGTGGAAAGATATTTGTGTAGTAGAAGAATGCACTCATCCTTAATAAGTTTATTGGGAGAATTTTTGGGATCGAAAACTCTCTTACCCATTAAATCTACCCAAACTCGATTTCATTGAAAAGAATCTATCATGCTTAATGAATTCTCAATTTCGAACCCAAACCAAGGATTTATCATCTCTCTTATGATGGTGTAATGTCTTCCTTGGTTGCGAAATTAAATCACCCTCTTCTTCTTATCCTCAAAATTGAATGTCACTAGACATTCTAAAATCTAATCATGATTTTGAGGAAATCGCATCTCCACAAATCGGCTTAAACCCAAATCAACAAGATACATCCCCATCTGTTCATGGAGTCCTAGAGTCTCCATGAAAACCATATCAAGAAAAATCATACCATTGATTTCCAACTTATTCAAAACTTGGAATCTTTTCCCTTCTTCGCGTGATTGAATTGGAAAAGGACAACCATATTCTTGTTGATAATTCGGGACTTCTCTTCTATTTGTGACTACCTTGACACGAGGCATATTGGTTTTTGAAGTAAAGGTTTGAAAGAGTTTTTGAATGTAGAAGGATTGAGATGAAAATTTTAGAACTTTTGTAAGTTTTGTAGAAGTTATGGTGGCTTAGGGTTCAACCTAGACCTATTTATAGAGTTCTAAAAGGTCTCTAATTAGCCAAAATAGTCAATATAGCCATTTATCCTTTAAACTAGCCGTTATTGGTAGTTTCGGACATCTGTTGCGTGTTAAATTGCGATCTGTAACGGTTATATTCTTCCGGTGTCACGATTGCAAAAGCTTGTTGCGATCGTGACTTTCTTCACAACAGAAACAAAAGGTTTTACTACATAATGTCATGGTCGTGATATATAGTTGCGGTCACGATATATAGTCGCGGTCGCAAACTTCTTAATTTCTTCTATTTCTTCAATTTTTAGAATTAGTCCTAAAATAAATTAGAAAAATAAACGTGTTAAATATAAAAATTTATTTATTTTCATACCCAACATTAACAAACAAACAACTTATCTAACAAATAAACAAACAAAACACAAACAAAAACAATAAACTGTACAAATCCTAAATCAAATGAAAAGTGAAATTTATTTGGAGGGAAGCAATTCTATCATTAGGTCAATCTTATAGTAAGATTCACGTAGATCTTGCTCAACATCAAACATCAGAGTATGAATGTCATTGATTTTCCTATAGATTGAAATCTACCCCTCAATAAGTTCATTCAACCTTTCGCGGTGGTTGGTAACTTTACGTTCTTCCTTCTATGCAATTTCCCTCTCTCTTTGTCTGTCAGCTTCCACCCTTTCATCCCATGATCTCCAATCATAGGTTATCCTCTCTTCCCCAATGCACCTAACCAGAAAAATCATGCTCAAAGAAGACTTCCATTTTTAATTCCGAAATCACATCTTCACTAGTAAATATTTTCGTGGCATAGGGCATTCTCCCAATATGTCCCAACAAGTTCGCCATCGTTCGACATCCGTATTCTATCATCCCGGGATTTTGTGCGGTAGACATAAGTGTCTCCATCATTATCCCCAAAACATCAACAGGTATGCCATTCCAAATTGCTTCTATCACAAAAAATTCTTCAGGAATGATAAGATCGAAAGTGGACTTGCCACACAATGTACCACTTAAGTAAAAGTGTAATGCAAGCAAACAAGGATCATGAATCCACCAGCTATAGGAAGATTCTTGTTTGAACTCTATTTGGCCAGTCAAGTAATTCCATGTTAGTAAAGGATCCAAACCAAGATGCATCTTATTGTAGCAGTCCCTTGGAAATCCCATGTGCTTATCTAAAGCCTTCCTAGTCAACTTTTACTTTTTCCCATGGTGATGGTAGAGTAAAAAGTTCTTCTTATCGTTCTTCTATGCGAGTGTGACCAACATTTCCATGCAGTTGTTCATGCTAGTCCCCAAAGTCATATTTGAGTAAATGATAAACTTGAGTATTCTAAGGTAATACATCACTCTGTCATAGATGCCAAGATGGATGAGACTATTTCTATGAATAGTATAGGAACTTTTGAACTCAACATCCTTAATGACCTTGAAATGGTCTCCCTCTTCTCATGAATGAATCAGAATGGAGACTTGTACCATTCTTGTAGATTTGAATGGATCAGGAACTAGACTGGATTTGTTTGTGTAAACCATTTTTATGAAAGAAAAGTTTGAAAGGAATGAAGTAATTTAAGATTTGGAATAGATTTGTGATTGGAAAGGCAAAATTTTAGATTACAGAAGTGAGTAATTGATGAGCAGTCGTGCATTAATTTTATAGTGGTTAGTGGAATAACTGTTGAATAATTGCTTAACTACTGCAACTATTGCACAAGTCGCGATCCTTATTATATGTCACGATCGTGACTTATAGAGTTTGAGAAACATAAAGTTTTAATCAGGAATTCATGAGCATGAATGGAAGTCGTGAATGCGAATATGATTTCTATCTATTGAGAATTTAGATGTAATAATATGATGCATCACTTCCAAGATGATTATTTCATATTCTTTTCATATCTAAGTTAGGATTGATAAATTATACAGTTTAGGAAAGAAACAAATAAATATAATTAGAAAATGTATCGTATCTCTAGCAATTTAATATCTAGAACGCACTTGCCATCCCTAGCAACGACGCCAAAAACTTGATCGCAAGGTTTTAACTTTACTAATTTAGAAGCCTTATATTTGGTGATGAAGCCAAAAACCTTGTTCACCATTTTTCTATCGATAAGATAAAAGTTTGAAATATGAACAGGTATTGTCAATACCACTTATCAAAATAGAAAAATGGTAACCACTGCAAGTATACAGTTTCGATGTAGTTTTAAAAGATATCGATACCACAGGGAAGGAATTCAGTTCTAAAGACCAACTAGAGTTATGGGGTAAACAAAAGTTGGTAATTTTGATTAGAGGGTTTGGATGATAGACAGATGTATGAATAGACTAGAGAAGATGTAAAATATATAGATATTTCCTAAGAACAAGTTTAGTAGAGAAAAACATGCAAAATCATTAAGAATATTTCGTACACTAAATAACATCAACAAATACGGTTCTAGACTCCTTAATATTCAATAATTCACCGCAGAGCAACACATGAGATGACTTTTCTATGTTTAAGGTAAACGAATTATGACACTTATAAGAACTTGGATAACATTATTTGTATGCTTAGTACGGGTCGCTCTCACATAGCCATATTTAGCAAGTTACCATTCCAAAATTATTGGCTCACTAAACAGCATTATAATCACAAATCCAGTGACTATACACAACCTTGTTAACCCTGAAGTCACTATTAAAGTTAACGTGAAAGCATATAGCTTGATTAATATAAATGATGCAAGACGAAATACTCGTTACGACACATAGACATATCATAAACTTTGAAATAGAAAGTATAAGCAGAAAATAAAGTAAAATTGTACGGTATGCAAGTGAAAGCTAAAGTTGATCAAACCGTATCAACTATTTAATGGGAGTCGTTAATTCCCGAAATTCCTGCCTCTACTTTGAATTCAATCCCGACTCGTATAGAACCTCCGCTAGGATGCTATTCTTTGTGAATCTCGAATAAAAGATTGTTGAAGAATGAAAAATTTTGTTGGTAAGTGCTTTGCAATTACACTCATACAATAAACGCTCCAATTTGTGTAGAAATATAGTGATCGAAATAGGAATCGAATCACTTATACATTTTTCTCACTAAGACTTTGAACTAGTGAATCTATATAATTTCTACTTTCTATCTGTACATACACGTCTAACATGTATCACACTATCAATCCAAATTATCTCCTGCGAAAATGGTTTAGGTTAAACCCTATTTATAGAGTACTAAGGGTTGCATCAACCCAAACGAAGAGTCGTGTCCATTGGTGAAGAATTGCATCACTTCATTTTGATTGGATGCAACAATTAATCCTTATCCACAATGGAACGGCACCTTTTCAGGTTTGGCTGACTTCCAAAGGGTGTCTTTTTGGTTGTTAGTTAATGGCGGTTGATGGCAATTGATCATTGTTATCTAGCAGTTGGTAGTTGAAAAGAGATAACCATTAACCATCACAAGTCACGATCGCGAATCACATGTTGCTAATGTGAACATTGGTTGGTAGTTTTTTGTTTATGAAGAGTGACAGGTCGTGACCGCGAATAGGTGTCACGATCATGAAATGTTGTTTCTTCATGATTCTTTTTGTAACTTTACCGATCTTTAACAACTTCGATCCTAAGCCAAATCCTTGTGTTCCACACGTCTTTTTGCACCTTTTTCCTCTTTTTACATAGAATTCCACTTTTGATCATTTCACTCCCAAGATTCACCTAGTTTCTACACTTGCATAAAAAACAACTACATACCATGTGAAATCTTTTATATGAAGTATAAAATGTAACAAAACCATATCGTTTTATGATTGAAAATGTCATTTTAATAAGTGTAAATATACACTTATCAATATTATGCATGCACACATCCATGTAACATAAACATAAATCTTGCAACAATAATGACATTTCATAAATGATTTAAAGAGGGTACAAATTTTCCAATGATTTTAATCCTACCACCAGTTAACCTAGAACAGGTTTTTTAACTCATAGTTCCTCTATTCTTTAAAGTGCCCTAATTTTTGCTTGTGTCGCTCTTTATGGTTTTTCAACTCCATAAACTTCTATTACTTTGTTATAAAGAAAGGTCCTAATTATTTCCTAGCTAGCCAAGTGCTAGCTGATGGACTGACTTTTGACATTTTTCTCTTTTTTTGTGTACAGCTTTTTCTGATTTATTTCTTTTAGGTCTTAAACGTGGAAACGCTTGAGCTTATCTTTGTTAATCGGGTTGAAAAATTCATTCCCATCCATGTCTATGATCATGGCTGCTCCCTTGCTTAAGATATTTTTCCCAACTTAAGGACCTTCCTAGTTTGGGTGAAACTTTCCCCAAACCTCCACATTTGATGGGCTCATCTGCTTCTAAACCAGATCACCTGCTTTCAAAGGTTGGCTTTTGAGTTTGACCTGATTATTGTATACCCTAGCCATGCATTGTTGATACATATGCAAGTGGTCTAATGCTTTCAGACGCTGTTCATCTATCATGTTTAGCTGCTCGAATTAGGCTCTAGGCCAATCTAATTCCTTTAACCTCACTTCCAAGGCTACTCGAAGGGATTCATTTCCATTTTGGTTAGCAGTATTGCCTCCATCCCGTATACTAGCGATAATGGGCTTGATTAGTAGGAGTTTTGGCACTGGTTCTATATCCCCATACTGTGAATGGTAGTTATCAACCCAATCTCTGTAGGTGATAACCATTTTGCTCAAAATTTTCTTGATCGATTTATTGGTTACCTCTACTGCCCCATTGGCTTATGGTGTGTATGGCAATGATCGATGGTGTTCGATCCCATATTTCTCTATCAGATTTGATGTAGCTCCTTAGAACTGAACCCCATTAACTGATACGATGTGATGTGGGATACCATATTGTGCGAAGATGTGCTTTTCTATGAATTTGGCCATCTTCTTAATGGTGATATTGGTGTAAGATTCGGCCTCTACCCATTTTGAAAAGTAGTCGACTTCTACTACAATAAAAAGATGTCCATTAGATGAACTTGGTTGAATTTCACCAATAATGTCGATGCCCCACGCTGAGAATAGCCAAGGAGTAGATAGGCTATGGAGCTCAGATGGGGATAAGTGACTGATGTCTCCATAAATCTAGCACTCGTGGCATTTTTTTACTTCTGCTATGCAATCTGAGACCATCGTCATCCAAAAATAACCTTGTCATTGGATTTTCTTTGTAAGTGCCAACCCCTTAATTTGTGGCCCAAAATCTCCTACATGCATTCGTCTGATGATCAACATTGCTTCTTTTTCAGTGAGGCATCGTAGCAATAACCCTTCAGATGTGCGTTTGAACAAGTCTCCATCGACTAACCTGAATTGTATTGCCAATCATCAAAAAGAAGTTCGTTATGAGTCTATTGCTCCCTCTAGATATTCGCTTGTTAGCAAAAAATTTTCTATGTCCAAGAACCAACTACCGATGATTTGTTCATCCTAAGTTTCCTCTAGGTAATAGTAGAAAGGTTCTTTGGTTATCTGAAGAACCACTGGTTTTATTGGTTGAGCTTGAGGACCTTCCCACATTAATGCTAGTGTAGCTAATGCATCAGCCATTTTGTTTTTATCTCTTGGTACGTGTTGAAAAGTAATTTTCGTGAACCTTTGGGAGGCCTTCCAGATTGCTTCCACATATGTTCGAAGTGATTCTTCCTTGATTTCCCAATCTTCGGTGACTTGTTTGATAACTAAAGCAGAGTCCCCGACTACCAAATCTTCTTTTGCTCGAATTTTCTTAAGTGCCTCCAATCCAAAAAGATAGGCTTCATATTCTGCACCGTTGTTTGTTACTGGAAACTCCAACCACTTTAATAGGGGTATAACCTCATTTTGTTGAGTTATTAAGACAACTCCTAAACTAGCCCCATCCTTATTCATGGCACCATCGAAGAACATCTTCCATTCCATTCTGCTCTCTTCTATTAATGCTAATTATTCATCTGGGAATTCGAGATCTTGACGTAATCAGATTCCAATTGGTTAGTTGGCCAGAAATTCTGCGATTGCTTGTCCCTAAATCACTTTCTTGGTTACATACTCGATGTCGAATTTTGATAAGATTAGTAGCCACCTTGAGAGTTTCCCAGCTAAGGTTGGTGACTCATACAGGTATTTCATCGCGTAGGATTGGAAATAATGGCGTAGCTTCCTTGTTAGCCAAACCATTGTTGTACAAATCTTTTTCCACCAGCGTGTAGTGTGGCACATATTTGAGCAATTTCTTGCTTAGGAAGTAGATTGCATGCTCGCTCCTGTCTTCATGCTCTTATACAAGCATTGCCCCTATTGATGTTTCCTCAATTGCTAAGTATAGGATCAGGGGTTTTCTAGGTTCTGGTGGGCGAAGGACTGGTGGGTTTATCAAGTATTATTTGGTTTTGTCAAACGCAATCTAACAGTGGTCGTTCCAAACTACTAATTGGTCCTTTCTTAAAAGCTTAAATATTGGTTCACAAATTATTGTGAGTCTTGTAATGAATCTGCTGACATACTGTAGAGACCCCAAAAATGCGAGGACTTCTTTCTTCATTTTTGGCATATGCATTTCTCTGATGGCTTGGCTTTTTTCAATATCCATTTCAATTCCTTTCTGGTTGACTATATAGCCTAGAAGTTTCCCAAAAGTTTCTCCAAATACACACTTCTTCAGGTTTAGACTTAGGTTGTATTTCTTGATTCTGGTTAGGAATTTGTCCAACATAGCTGGATGCTCTTCCATAGTGTGTGACTTGACAAGCATGTCATCTATGTAGACTTCAACTTCTTTATGTATCATGTCATGAAGAAGGGTTGTGACTGCCCATTGATATGTTGCTCTGGCATTTTTCAGTCCAAATGGCATCACTTTGTAACAGTATAAGCCTCATTCTATGATGAAGGCCGTTTTGATTTTATCAGTAATGGCCATTATGATCTGATTGTATCCTGAGAAACTATCCATGAAGGAGTACATGGCTTCCCTAGCGGCGCTGTCAATCAAGATGTCTATGTGGGGTAGGGGAAAGTCATCCTTTGGGGAGGCCTTATTTAGGTCCCTAAAATCTACGCAGACTCTAACCTTGCCAACTTTCTTTACCATTGGGATGATGTAGGCTATCCATGTTAGATATTAAACTACTTCCAAGAATTTGGCCTCGATTTGCTGGTTAGTTCTACCTTGACTTTTTTTTCCCATTCAAGTCTCAGGCGTCGCAGTTTCTATTTTACGGGATTGATTATAAGGTCGGTTGGGATATGGTGCTATGCGATCTGTCTGTCTACCCCGAGCATGTCCTCGTATGACCATGCAAAGGCTACCACGTGACGTCTAAGTACATTTATTATCTCTCCTCTTTCATCAGGAGTCAAATTATTGGAAATTATCACCATTTTTTGTGATTCATTCATACACAAGTTAATTTCATTTAATGATGTGTCATGTATGTCAAAACATTATGCATATGATCACATGAATGCATGGTGCCATCTGGTAGAACATTAAATAAGTAAGAAAAATCATTGTATTTCATTGCACTGCCTCATAGGTAAATTGTAAAAAACATCTGAAATTGTTCAAAATTACATCATCATTATTTTCATCCTTCATAAATGAAGGGCCTTCGATTGTTATGATGGAAGCGTCAAGGGTTGCTTCAACTTCCAAGGTGGTCTGGGCAAGCTTTTTTGTCAAAAGTTTGACAGTGTTGGATACAGCTTGATCTCTAGCATCACCTTTCTTCAACAACTTGCTGATGGCCTTTGTGAAAGCTGCGATTGCATCCTCAAGTGTCTCCTCCTTCTCGGGTTCGGTCAATTCGGCTATGGTAATTTCCATGGCATGAATCAACTCTTCCTCAGATACCAAGGGCTCCTTACGTTGGTCAATCAATTTTCCAGTGGTGAAGTCGAACATATCATTGAAGATTTCGAGCCCTTTGACTTCTTCCCATTTAGATTTGTCAGTTCAGCCTCTCCTAAATATGCCTTACTCCCTTCAGGTTAGCAAATGCTTACCATGTTGCAGAATAAGGGCCATTTATGCTTATACATTTTTTTGTCTAGGGCAAAGCCTAAGCCTAGCCCACGTGTGACTAGAATAGGGTCAATAGCTTTGATGATCCCTTGATGGTGCTTCCCCAGACCTTTTCCCAGGATGACACCCTATTTCTTCACCTAATTTTTCAAACTTTTAGGGAAAAAATGATACCGCTTTAGAGTTCTACACTCCTTCTTCCTTCCTTCGATGGTCATAGCCACCCTCAACCCTTGTGTTGTTCTTTCCTCAAATGTCACGACCGCCATAACCGACTCCTCATCCGCCTAGATAGTTGTCAATTTCCCATTGCGAATGAGCTTAATCATTTGGTGTAGAGTGGATGGTACTTCCTCTAGTGCATGAAGCTAGGGCCAGCCTAGTATTAGTGAATATGTCACTGGAATGTCAAATACAATGAACTTTACTTTGGAGGTCACCCCTCCTGCAGTGACCTTTACTTCAAAGACTCCAATCACCCCTCTCTTAGAATCATCATATGCCCGGATTACGATGTTAGACTTTGTTAGGTAAAACTTTGAGTGGACATAGGTTTAAGGTTGACCCGTCATCAACCATCACACATGGAATGGATCGATCAAAGATTCGCACATTGATAAATAGTACCCTGTTATGCACACCAAGCTCTTGTGGTAATTTTGATTGATCAAATGTTATGGCTGGTAACTGGCGGGGAGTAATCCCTTCTCCGAATACCTCACACATTTCAACTACCGAAGTTGTGGGCGTTGCAGGCATTTCCATCAATTTCTTCACAAGCCCCATCCTGTGCTTCTACAATATTTCAAGAAACTTCCAAATGCTGAATTTTGCATAAATTCCCTTTAGATGGTTTACTAAAGGGTCAATAACTAGCTCATCCTCATCTACCTTTGGAGGAAGTGGTGGTTCTGGCTGCTCCCTAGCAACCTCATCAAGAGTCAAATTATTTAGCTTTATGGCCTCCTCCCTCCGAAAAACCCTCCCACTATAGGTAACTCTCAATACCCCATCCTCAATCACTCTTGTTTCAGTAAGAGTCACCAACGAGAACTGATCATATCCATCATTGGATTGGATTCGAGATCCCTTCAGCTAATAAGCATCTAGATTGATGGGTTTCTTCCTATAGACTATAGTCTCGCCCTTGACTGAGGTTCCCTCAGCTGTCTTTCTCTTCCATCTGGATTTGAGTACTTAGGCATCCAGATCGATAAGTGCCTTCACTTGGGTTTCTCCAGAGTCAACCTCTCCCATATCCCTTTGGGGCTCCACTAAAAATACATCTGTTAAAGGATCCTCTTCCATGCCATCCCCTATGTCAATCACTGTGTTTACTCCTGGGTTGGACCTTGACAGCATTGCAAGTATAGAATTAGTAAGTATTCCCGACTCTAACGCATGAACATTACGAAATTCGATTATTCATTCCCTGTCAAGATGGTGGGCACGATATGATAATTCATCAAAGTCTGGGATTGTCAGTCTTGACAGGTGGTAGTAATACCGGTTGGTCGATCCTTCCACCATCAACTGAACACTAGCCTATTTGTTTGGTCTTGCAACCATTACCACGTAAATGAACATCTAGTGTTTTATGTAATTGGTGAGAGACTCACCATCCCTTTGTTTGTACGTGAGTAGATCTCGCATGCTTTGTTTTAGCAGCTCCATGAATGCAAACTCTAAGTGGAATTCTGCAGCAATGTAATTCCAGGTGTCCTTCATTTATTCTGACTGCATATCAGACCATTGACTACACACTCCTACTAGCGAGCATGGAAATAGTATTTCTATCATGTTTACCTATAGGCATTGCGCCCGGTACAAGGTATAACATTTGAAAAGTTGGGAAGACGGCACGTCATTCCCATCTAATACAGACATGCTAGCTAAACTAAAATTGACCCTCGGGATCTCCTCCCTATCCTTGACTTCCCCGATTGCTCGACTGTGACTTGAGAATCTCCATTACATCATCTGACTCCATACATGACTCGATTACCATAAAGTACTAGTCTTCCTAGTTGGTTTGGTGCTTCTCCTAATAGATCCATCCCTATACAAAGAGATGAAGGTTTCTTACCAGTAAAAATCGACAATCCAATAAGGTTGACCTTAGATGCCTTGATCTCGACTCCAAACCCTCGGTGACTCGGCACTTCCTCTAGTACCTTCAAAACATAAGTAGGATCCCTTCCCGATCTAATCATCATCCCCAATTCCCCAAGCCCTTTAGACACGCACTTCAGGACCTTCTCCTCCTCCAGCCCAGAGCTAATCATTCCCACATTTACCTTAAAATTTGGCAAATGGTTGGTTTTAGTACTCGGTTTAATCGTTGATTCATGAATGATCTTATCATCCACTAGCATCTGAATAGCCTTCAGCAACTCCTTATAGTTATTCATCTGATGCCCCATTGTACATGGTAATGGTAGTAATTATTCTTGTCCTCGAGCCTGGGAGGGACATGCTTTTTTAGGCTCTCCATTTGCTTAAGCTCTCGTAACTTGGTAAACAAAAATCCCAGATTGGCTATATAAGGGGAGATGCCATGATACTCCTTCTTGGGTAATCAAATGTCACCCACCTTCTACTCCTTCACTAGCTGTACAACCGGTTACTTTGCCTTCACTTGTATGGGGTTAGATTTATTTTTCTTATACCAGTGCTTGCTAGTTGGCTACTCCACTACCTCCTCCATACCATCATAATGCTCTATCTTTTCATCTCGAACAAACACTTCCTGGTAACTGTGGTGGTTTTTTACCCCAGTCTTTTACGATAAGATGGCAATGCGCCATCCAAAAGCTTAACAATCATTTCCAGCAAACTCAGACTAGTCTACAACCTGACTTGCATTGCCATCCAATGCTCGAAATAAGGCTTGACGCTCTCCCCTTTCTTCCATCTCACTACTTCCAAATTCTGCATCGTAGTGATCATCAAGGTGTTGAAGCCATAGTGATCTACCATCGTTTGGGATAGGCAGCCCTAATCATCAGTAATATCCATAGGTAGATGAATGTACCACTCATTTACAGGACTCCCAAGCATAACAATGAATAGCTTGGCCATCATACGGTCGCTTATCGTCAAAGCCCTCATCACATTTTGATAGTGCACGAGATGACATGAGGGTCCATGTTGCCTGTGTACTTCTCAATTGTGGCATAGAAAAAGTTAGTGGTAGCGTGTCATCGTCTCTGATTGCTGACTATGTTGGGATACCCATTTACCCCTCAGCAATATGTCCACCATGGGTGGCCAAGAACTACTACCATAATTATGCCATCCCTGGTTGCTGAAGGATGTTGTTCGGTGTTCCTGAGTAAGTACCATGCTGAGTTCCCATATTATAGTATCCTTGACCCTAGAACATATGGGAAGGCACACCCTAACATGAAATAAGAGGCTGGCCTAGGATGTAGTTGGAGGAGGGTCTAATCTCTGTCGGCCCCACTATCCTTTATGCAAAAGAGGTCTGACCCAGCTATCCTAGGAAGAATTAGCCACCAACTTGCAGCTGAGAAGTGTTCCCAAATTCATGCAAGTTTTGACTAACCTGCAATTGGCCTTGCCCGGCACCGAACTGGTAGTAAGCGGGAGCGATTGTGTTGTAGGTTGGGAACATAACAGTAGAAGAGGATGGTCCCCAGGAAGAGCTATACCACCGACATTTGGATTGGGCACTACATCATTAGCCCTCTATTCGAGCTGTCCAGTTCTAGTGTGACAATTGATAAGTGACGCAAACTGGTCACTATTAGCAAAGGCATTCTTTGCTGTAGCAATCTCGGCACTCACCGATGATTAATTTACCTACGGGTTCTGTCCTACCCTAAGATTTTGTTCCTCTATCACATTCTCTTCTTGTAGGTTGGCCATACTACTGAAACTACACGAAGTGTGTTGTTCTAAATCCGAACTCGAGACTTCACTGGAGTCTGTATATGGAACCCCTTCCAGAGTGGCCATGATTAGAGATATGCGGATTAGATGGTGAGAAGCCTTGTTCTAAGCCCTCTAATAGACAGGCTGTTTCCTAGCTGAAGTACACAAGAAGATTATCAGGGTATACATATTAAGTCATGATGCATGATTGATGCGTGAAGTGTAAATGTTATGGTTGCGTACACAAAGGGTTAACATGCCATGATGTGAAATAAAAATTAATCAAACAAAATAGAAGCGTTAGTCCAGGTGATAAGAATGAGTGAATGAAAGTCTAGTGGCTTTGAGATCTACACTCTATTTATGGGATAGTGTGATAGGAATGATGTGATGAAGTGACTTGATTACCAATGTGGTAGTAGGTTAATAATTCAATATCTGGTGTTGTGACTAGATCTCATGAAGGTGTCCAATTATTTTTGGTTAAGCGGTGTAACATACCCTAATGAAAAGTAGTTCGAAAATGTATGAAAATAACTACCGTGTGTAGCATTTAAATGAATGTTTTAGTGCTTTTTACCCAATTAGGGAAGAGTAACGGATGCTGATGTAAGCATCATTATAAGAAAGGTATGCAGTGATGCATGAATTATTGCCCTTCATGGGCGGGTAGTTCGGGTGAGTGGACACCACGAATAAGGGTAAGGTAGGTTTTTGAAGTAAGTTTGCCTCGTGTGGGCTTAGGTTAGGATATCAACTAGGATATCCTTTGATGTGGGAGGACATGGTTGGTGTTTTACCTCGTTTAGGCCTTTGATGTATATAATCGCCCTGGAAGGGCTATGAATTGGACACCAAGTGGGCATCATGCAAAAATTTGGGTATGTTTTTCTTAAGAGTTAGACATCGTATGGATGTCACGCTAAAAAATGGGTAAGTGATGTTACATGATTCTAGTTTGTTTCATGTTGCCCTAGGGTGACACGATCTCGAGTGTCAACTAAATCCTAAGTATGAGTGAAACCAAATTTGCATCATGTGGATGATAACATGATATGTCCATTTAATATCATGAGTGTGCGTTCAAGTGCGTACATTAAGATTCATGGTTAGCATGGCACATTTGTACAATTCATAATGAATCAAAAAGCGGTAAACAAATAGCACATAATATCTAACTTCCAACAATACAACTCCCGCGCATAGGGCTTTTTGCTAGTCTCTATCCTAAGTTTGGTTCATCTTAACAACATGAGGATATTAAGGAGCGCACCTACAAGAAAATATAATGCATGGTCATTTGTTAGGTAACACCCTAGGGAAAATGCGTACAGCTTATTTACATGAGGTTTATAACAAAAATACAATGCAAGCCTCTCCCCAAATGGGTTCTAATGAGGGAGGTACATGTGATATGGCAACAAGTGCTCCACTCGCTCAAGTACTATCTTTTCTCAAGGAGGCAGATTAGTATAAGAGAAGGCTTCGCGGTAATGGGGTACCTTAGACTTACGGGATAATCCCTTCCATGAATATGTCATAATTAAGAGAATACGGAATAATGTGATCAATAATTTTTTGGACTTATCAAAAATCTAAAACCTTTAAAAAAATAAGTTTTTAGAAAAAATCCATAGCAGAGTCTCCACTGTAAGCGGATGACACAGAGCGATGGGCCAAGATGGCTAGGAAAATGAGAGGCACGGTCCATCGGGGTGTTTAAGTAAAACTAAAATGTAGCAGGTCAGGGACTCGGAAAGGTTTGGTTGAGAAAGCAAAAACGTCTGAGATCAATCAAACTCGAATCCACCATCTCTTAGTGTAGAGTCGCCACCTGGATTAGCTCTTCCAGGAATTAAAAACCTGTGAGACTTAATGTCCGAGGGATGGCCCACTAAGACATAGAGATTCCGGTTCAGGTTCAAGATAAGTTGCTTATTTCTTATTAGATCACATTATATTGCATCTACAGAAAAACTTATTTTGTAATTGCGAAAATTTGCACTTATGTCATTTTTGAGTTAGAATGCATGATTCACGTATAGTTAGAAAGCGATAAATTCATACGTAAAGCGGTAAATAAATGCGGAAAAGTAAAGATTAAAAATTAGAAAACCTCGGGGGATACAACTGCCCGCCTAATCTATTAATTACATTTCCCCAAAAATATAAAACCCTAGGCATACATCTAATCCTAATCTACCTGCATCCACAAAGGTTAGCACATGATAAATCACAACATTTACACGTATGATCGATTTAATTTCAATGAGTTCCGTGTGGCCTAATTAAAATAAACGACGAATAAAAGCTCTTGTTTAGAAATAAAAAGGTTCATTTTTATTAACACATTGGTTGCTCAATTTAATTAGTGAAAATGCTCGCATGGTAAAAATGTGAAGGTGTTATCCTGGAATAGATTTTTTTTCCCTTCGTGGGGGTATTCTAATTGATATCTCCATTAAATAAAAGAAATAGAAGAAGAAGAAAAATTATTACAACAATATTGATATAATAAAAATAAAGCAAAATAATCCCTAGGTTCACATGTAAAATAAAGTAGAGAAAAATACAATGAGCACGAAATAGCGGTTGTAGGAACTCAGAGGTTTACCCTTACGGAGCGAATCCACTTCGAAATACCCGCTTTTCCTTTAGGAGTAATCCTCGTCGTCTTTTGAGTTTTTAGTGCTTGAAAGAAATGGTCGAATTAAAAAAGTGTTTTCAATCTAAAAAATTGTAGAAAATCAGAGTGTTTTTAGGTTGTCTTTTTCAGTTGAAAATTTTTAGTCCAGGTTACCGAAAATTCCCGAATATTTATAGGAAAAATCCTGCAAATCCAAAAATGGAAAGAAATTCTGGCGAGGCCAGTCCCTGATTCCGATATTTTAGCAATTTTTTGTATTTTTAATTAATTTAATAATTTTTTTAATTTTATGAAACTCTAATTTTTCAATTTAAGTCCTTAAAAACAAAATTAGAGACGAGGAGCACTCCCATTTGAAGATCATTGGATAATCGAAAATTGTGTGATTCTAGGATAAAAATCTGAAAAGCCAACATCATTGAACGCGTGAGTTGCTACAAAATCCCATGCTCACACCTCCTAAAATGATGAAGCAGTTCTCAAGACAACCCTAAATTTCTATTAAACTCATAATGTTTTAATTTTTGATTGAAGGGGTAAAAATTTTTGCTTCGCATAAACTTAATCAAATAATTAAAACATTCACCATAAAATGTACTAACATTACATTCCTTCTCTGACTTGTCACAAGAAATAAGCTAACATCCTACTAAGAAAAATTCAAAAATACAACTAAAGAAGGAAACATTCATCTCGATGATTGAAGAAATAAACAATCTTATCCTCCAATCGAAGAAAGAAATGGTTGGATATCTCTTCATCAAGGTTGCCTTAGAAATGGATTCAAACACCTATCTCCAACCATTCCAACAAACTCACAAGGGGCACAAGATGATCGCAACCGAAGAAGGAAACGGGTGCCGACTATAATAGGAACGTTGCAGAAAGAAATAGTTGACCAGCCCGCAAGGAGCATCAAGCACCAAGGTATTCCGAAGAAAGAAACGGACAATCCCATGAGGATATGGTGCCAAAAAGGAAGGCCCACATTATCACCAATCAGTGACAAAGAAATCACCAACCGCATCTGCCAGGTATATTCTCAACCCCTTCGCTCCATTTCCTGTGATCATACTGGTTATATAACCAACAATTATCACACAAGGGGTAACTATGAGCACGAGATTTTGTACCAGCTTGCTCATTCAATGATGATGCTTTCGAGATTTTTATCCTCGAATCGCATGATTTTCATCCTCGAATCACACGATTTTCGATTATCCGAAAATCTATGAATGGGAATGTTCCTCGTCACCATTTTATTTTAAGGACTTAAATTATTTTTTTAAGACTTTAAAAATTAAATTTTGGTGAAAATTAATTATATTTTTAAAAAAAATTAAAAATATATTTAAAAATTTAAAAAAATTAAAAATTAAAAATCGGGCAAAAATTCAGGGATCCACCTCGCCAGAATTTCTAGCAAGCCTAGCCTAGCCTCGCCAAAATTTGTTTCTTTTTTTATTTTTTGGGTTTTTTTGCCTTTAAATATTTGCGGAATTTTCAGTAATTTCGGTATCGGAAAATTTCAGAAAAAGTATGATTTTCTTAACAAAAACAACACAAAATATTTTCTTTCAAAAACTCATTGAATAATTCGGATCCAAAACACATTTGGATTTCGAAACTTTACGATTTTCAAATCAACTTTCTTCCATCTATTTTTCTTCAAAAATCCTCAGATATTCTCGGGTCTAAAAAAAATTTTGAACCTGAGTCTGATTATCTTTTGGATAAATAAACAATTATTTTCCACACCAAATCAAAACCTTAAAAAATGAACTAGGAATGCTCCCGGGGATCATACGGATACGTGGAAGTGGATTCATGCCAAAAGGGTAAGCCTCTGAGTTCCTAGAGCTGCTTGTTTAGTGCTCTTTGTATTTTCTTTTTTTTATTTCATTTTACATGGGACCTAGGGATTATTCTACGTCTTTCATTATGTAAATATTATTGTAATAATTCTTCTTCATCTTTTATTTATTTTTATTTAATGGAAATATCTGTAGAATACCCCACGAAGGGAATAGAAAATCTATTCCTGAATAACAGACCACACATCTTTATCATGCGAGCATTTTCACTAATTAAAATGAAGAACATATGTGATAATAAAGTGAATTGTTTTATTTAAAACAAGAATTTTAAAACGTTGATATTTTAATCAGGCCACACGGGCCTCGCCAAAATCAAATCGAGTATATGTGTAAATATCCATGTTATGCCCTGTGCTAGCCTTTGTGAATGTAGGTTAGATGCATGCCTAGGTTTGATTTTCCTTCAAGTATTGTAAATATTTTAGGGAAATGTAATTAATAGATTAGGTGGGTGGTTGCATCCCTCGAGGTTATGTAATCTTTAATCTTTACTTTTTTACTATTTATCGCATACAAGTTAAATCATACATTACAACTTGAAAATGACATAAGTGCAAATATGCACAATTAAGAAATTCGGTTTTCTATAGATGTAATATAATGTGATCTAACAAGAATAAGGAACTTATCCCAAACCTAAATCTCTGTGTCTCAGCGGGCCGTCCCCTGGACGTTAAGCCTCACCGGACTTTAATTCTTGGAAAGAGCTAATCCGGATGGTGACTCTACACTAAGAGATGGTAGATCTGGGTTTGACCAACCTAAAAATCTTTCCCACTTTCTCTTTCAAACCTTTCAGGTTCCCGACCCATTAATTTCATTTTCCACTTAAACAACCCAATGGATCGCGCCTCTCATTCTTAGCGCGCTCTCGGCCCATCATTTTGTGTCGTCCGCTCACAATTGGAATGTGGTATTTGGATAGGGGATGCTCTAGGTATATGACCTGAGATGAAAGACAGTTCATCTCATTGAAGAGAAAAAGAAATGGGAGTGTTAGTTTCGGAGATAACCAGAAAGGGAAGATTGTTGGATGTGGCACTATCGGTGTTTCTCCTTTAAATCAAGAGGTTTATCTAGTCAAAGGACTTAAGTTCAACTTGCTAAGCGTAGCCCAACTTTGTGACAAAGGCAAGAAGCTCAGCAGGTTCCTCAATTATTAACCTGTAAGACTAGCTCAACTATACTCTTTGCTCCTAGAATTAATAATGTGTATATAATTGATTCATCCCTGGGCTCCACTAATGTTTTTCATTTATATAAGGAGGATAATTAATGGTTTTGGCATAGAAGGTTGGGTCATATAAATATGAACATTCTTTCCAAACTAGCCAAAAAGCTACTAGTTGTGGGTTTACCCAGTATCAGCTTTGAGAATGATAAGCTTTGCTCAGCTTGCCATCATGGTAAGAAAGTTAAAAAGTCATTTAGGTCAATTAACAACATAGTAATTAAGGGATCGTTGGCGCTCCTCCACCTAGATCTATTTGGTCCTGTTCAACTTATGAGCATGGGCGGAAAAAGATTTTCATTGGTGGTTGTAGATGACTTCACGAGATTCACATGAGTAGTCTTGCTGAATAGCAAAGATGAAACCTTTAAGTTTTTTTATCAAACTTAGTAATTGGATAATGAACAAACTAAGAACTAAAATTAGTAGAATCCGAAGTGATCATGGACGTGAATTCTAGAACTTTCATTTAGAAGAATTATGTTCAACGCATGGTATTGACCACAAATTTTCAGCTCCTTACACTCCTCAATAAAATGGGGTTGTAGAAAGGAAGAATAGAACCATAGTTGAAATGGCTTGATCCATGCTGATTGATAACAATCTATCGAATTACTTTTAGGGAGAAGCTATTAACACAACTTGTTATATTGTGAATCAGGTTTTAATTAGCCCAATTCTTGAGAAAACACCTTATGAGTTTTGGCAAGGGAACAAGCCTAAAATTTGGTCATCTCAGATCATTTGGCTATAGGTGCTTCATTCTAAATAGTAAGGAGCAGCTAGGAAAGTTTAATCTAAAGGATGATGAAGGTATCTTTCTGGGTTACTCAACTAACAGTATTGCATATAGAATATATATCAAAAGGATCGACTTATTAGAGGAGTCTATGCATGTAGATTTCGATGAAGTTAACAATGTAGATAGATGACCATCTGATGATGACGAAGGAATAATTGAACAAGATAACCAACTTAGCATGCCACTCTCTATGCTTCTCAACCCTAAATAAGAACCAAAAGCTGAGGAAGTTAAAGTTGATGAAAATCTATCAATCAACTTCAATGAAGAAGAAGATCAAGCTCAACCTCAACAACCCAGCGTAGAGGCTCTCATTGTAGATCCGAGTATTCCAAGAGAGATTAGGACTCATCATAATCACCCTCTTGAAATTAGTGTTGATGATGTTTATAATCTTGTGATGATGTGAGGTTAACTTAGCAGAATGATGAGCCATCCAGAATTCATCTCATTGATTAAACCCAAGAAGTTTGAAGATGTAGAAGGAGATGATTATTGGATTATCATGATGCAAGAGGACCTGGATATGTTCAAACACAATGATGTTTGGGATCTAGTTCCAAGTCTAAAGGAAAATCAATTCTCGACACCAAATAGGTGTTCAAGAACAAGCTCGATGAAGATGGCGTTGTTGTTAAGAACAAGGCCAGGCTTGTTTCTCAAGGCAACAATCAGCAAGAAGGTATAGATTATGATGAAACCTATGCTCCTGTAGTTCAGCTTGAAGCAATCAAGATCCTATGTGCTTTCGTGTCTCATATGAACTTCAAATTATTTCAAATGGATGTTAAGAGTTCATCTCTGAATGGCTTCATTCAAGAGGAAGTCTATGTGTGCCAGCCTCCAAGCTTTGAAGATCTGAAGAATCCTAAGCATGTCTTTAAACTGAAGAAAGCTCTCTATGGATTGAAGCACGCTCCAAGAGCTTGGTGTGAGAGGCTGACTAATTTCCTTATTAGCAAAGGCTATAAAAGAGGGAAAGCATATACGACTCTGTTTATCTGACGAAAGAAAGAAGATGTGTTGCTAGTCAAAATTTATGGGGATGATATCATTTTTAGAGTAACTAATGAGAAGATGTTCTTCAGCAAGAAAACAAAGAGTGAATTTGAAATGTCAATGATGGGAGAGCTCAACTTTTTCCTTGGATTTCAAATCAAGTAGAGTGAAGATGGAATCTTCATCAGTCAAGCAAAGTATGCCAAAGAAGTTCTAAAAAGGTTGATATGGAGCATTTGAAGTCAATGTCCACTCCCATGGCCACTAGTAAGCTTGTAGACAACAAGTTCTATTAAGGTATTATTCGCTCTCTCCTCTACTTAACTGCTAGTAGGCTTGATTTTCAATATGTTGTGTGTTATTGCATACGCTATCAAGCTGATCCTAGAGAATCTCACTTAGCAAATATTAAGAGAATTCTCCTGCACTTGCAAGGTTTACTTGATGCAGGTTTTAGTATCCCAATAGCTCAAATTTCACTCCTAGAGGATTCACAGATGTTGATTATAGTAGAGACAAGCTCGACTAGAAAAGCACCACTAAATGATACCATTTCCTAGGAGAATGCCTTGTCTCATATTATTGTAAGAAGTAAAGTTTTGTTGTGCTGAGTACATGGTGGTAGGAAGTTGTGTAGCATAAGTGTTATGGATTAAGTAGCAATCAGAGGATTATGGTATAAAGACAAAATTCCTTAAAGTTATGTGTGATAACAAAAGCGCAATTGATCTATCCAAGAATCTAGTTCAATGGAAAGATGAAGCATGTCAATATAAGACATCACTTCATGAGGGATCATGTACTAAGGGGAGATGTCAAGTAAGAGTATGTTCTTTTAGAAGAACATCGAGCTAACATATTCACCAAACCTTTGGCCAAGGAGTAATTCAATGTTCTAAGATAGCTTATAGGAATGGTGAACCCCATATGAAGAAAAATCAAGAAATTTGGCTAAGTGTTGAAAATCAAGTCTCAACTCAGCCGAATGAGATAACAATTTTTTAACACTATCTATATTTTAAAGTAACACGATGAGATTCAATTTTATGGTTAACACTCAAAAACCACTTTATCCAAATGGACTCTTTGATTTTGCAGCTCAGCTCAATGAATCTATTGCTAGTTAATCAAGATAGTAATTGAACATGCAATGTTGCAAAGAAGAATTTCAAAACTTAAAATTAACCTAAAAGATCTCCTAAGCATGCCATGATTGATATAATCTAAGTTGAAACATTCCATAGATGCTAATTGGTTTATAAAACTTATAAAAGAAACCTAGCATCTAAGTTAAGAACATTACTAGTTGATGCATGCTTTCTCTTTCTTTTGGATGCGGCGTTCCCTTAGAGTAATTTGACAGAACTCCGTTAGCACTAGCCTCCAAACTAGGATAGCATCTATGATTGATCCACACAGATCTTCACCAACCAAAACCTCCACTGAGGTAGAACTATTGGTAAACAGCAGCTGCTAGACCACTCAAAGACCAACCTGAAAATAATGCTCACTTCAAAATAAAAGGAGCCTTCTAAAGAATTCTTTATCACTTGGAGAAACTCATGGAAGATCTCTAAAAATCACGCGAAGAAAAGATGTCAAGCTCAGAGAGAAAGGCTAAATGAAATATAGAATAAGGAGGAGAGGGGAGTGAAAAACTACCCTCATTTTCCAATGTGGGATGGGAAAAATCCCATCCCACAAACCAGGTTAGCCGTGTACATCCCTAGGATCCATGGGCTGACCCGTGTGTCCTTGCCATAGGCAAGCCCTAAGCCCAGCTCGCGGGCTTTCTCGCAAGCTGGGCTTGCGGGCCTACTGCCCTGTTAGTGGCACGTAAGCCTTTAGGCTTGGAAAGCAGCTACCCAGGCCCCACTCCAAACATCCCATGTTCATTTAGGGCCCACTTGCAAAGGGAAAAATTCCCTTGCTCCGCTCCATGTAATTTTCCAATTTTCTCCTTTATTCCTTTTAATTATTAATTTGGTCTAACCAATTAATAATACATATGACGATTTCGACATCCTCAATATTCTCAACATAGACCCAATCTATAGGTTCTTTATTCAATCCGGTAAACACCTAAAGTGTGTGAACTCATAGGATCCCGAAGTATAGAGCCGCTAGAGGTTAACCTAAACTTAGCTTCCCACTGAGAACCTTTAAGCTTAGTGTTCTAGACCGATTAGGAACCTGATAACCCTAGATGATCAAATGGGCTATCTAGTAAAAGCATATGATCCCTCGATACTCGGACCATCACATGCTTATAACTTGATCCAGTTTTGCAGTAGTAACCAATACAATACACTCCTTCCATCAGGTTAAGTACCATCCAACTTATTAATCTCCGATTAAGTGTTAGCTCATGTAATAGCTGTAGCTATCCTATAATTATACTTATTGACGAAGAACACCACTCACCATAATGTATCAAGATTGACTAGAAACCCGTTCTATCAATCTTATACTCTGATTAGTGGTTTATGAGTATGTCTCTATAACAAGAGGCATTAAGGTACATCTCCCATTATATCACTATATCAGGTTCGATGGATCCCATCTTGACTACTCAGCTTACCAACATGTGATCATCATTATACCTATAACCACCTATATTATCCTAGTCGCTAAGGTATGAATAAGTATGACCCGAAACATAGAAACTCCCACATAAGGTAACCAATATCTCAGGTCTTAGGATACTTATACTAATACTGCAATAATACATGACACCAACACATAAATATAGTTATTTCCGAGTGTCTATCTTATAGCGGTCTCCAATGTATTACTTGAATACATTCATGTGTTAACTCAGGGTACCACCTTCAGCTCGTGAGATCGGTTTCTTAGATCTTATCCAAGGAGTAATCCTATACATGCTAGTGTATCCACTTCATGAATATCTAGTCTCAATGCAACTATGACTAGGGATATTTAGACTATTCATAGTAACATGCATGTGCTGTTCTCACACCACACAGCTCTCACTATGTCCTCGCACATTTACGCTATGAAGTAGTCATGGACTTTGTCTTATCAATGTGCATATATATAATACATATATATGATACCATGGAGATACATAAATAAATTAAAAGCAATGATAAACAAAAATGCCTTAATTATTATTGATAATAATCTGAAACCATTTGTATATTATAACTAATTAAGACATATCACCCTAATTGCCTCTAGGGCATACATCATGTCTAATAGTTGTCACCTCTATGCCCACATATATTGTTATCCCTAACGTGGTAGCAAGAAAGACGAAGGATAGTATTGACATTGTTGTAGAGCAGCTGAGTAGCTTGAATGCCACACTAGCAACTCAAGCTACGTAGTTTCACAAGTTTGGCGAAGAGCAGGCCAAAATAAAGAGGAGTACTGACTCCAAAATAAGCGATCTCTAGAAGGTAGTTTCTATAACCAAGGATCTTCGACATAGCATATGCAAGCTGATGGAAAGCATGTCTAAGATTATGATGAGCTATGACAAGAAGATTGATAAAGTCATTAGGATAGTTGATGAGACTGCCAAGAAAGTTGAGAAGCCTGTGCTGAATCTAGATGCTCTAGATGAGAAGTTTGATTCAGTTTGTAAGCTCGTAAATGACAACACTATGATTCAGTCAAGAAGGCCCAAAAAGCTCTCCTCGACTTGATGGGATAATTATTTCCCAAGCCAACTCAATCACTTGACCTAGAAAATGGTCTCTTTATGTATAAAAAGCTGAACGCCATCAAGCATCATTTGTATGATATGCAAACGAATATCAACTGATAACCATCGGGATGTATGATTCAAAGGACATTGAATTCAATACTCGAACCATACACAATTTTTATTCTAGGATCATTGACATGGAAGGCAAGCTGAAGATAGCTCTTTCTACTTCAGATTCCAGAGGTTTGCTACAGTGCTTTCAACAGTTTGCCTATCAAGGATTCGATCAGATAGCTAATCTCACCCTATGTCATCACCTACTTCTAGAAGAACTTAATGATCAAGACATCCTCTCATAAAAAGTGAATAAGTAGCTCGACTCCTATGTCAGAGATTTCTCCAGCCATTAGAGAAAAGCAAGAGGACTTCCAAGCTGCAATCGACTCCTTTAACCTGTGTCTGGATCAATTAGTGAAAGACTAGATAACAAAGGGGAGAGAGTAGTAGAAGATGCAACAAGAACTGCACAATAATATAAGCATTTTCTTCTAGAAAGGTCTCAACATCCTCAACCTCAACAACATCAGTAGTAGTTTCAACATCATCAACAACAACATCAATCGCACCATTCAAGCAGCTATCCAAATTCCAGCGAATAGTCTTCCAATCAGTGGCGTAGATAGTTGTAGATATATTTAAAACTTGTAATAGGGCTGAATTGTAATCACTCACTGTCGAACACATTTTGTGCACTGCCTAAGTTTTTAAATATTAATGAAAAATTCAAGTTTTGTTTTATCTTCAAGTTAAGAGGTTCTTAACTTTATATTTTCTATATTATGCTTGTATGTCTTCTCATAAAGTGTTGCAGGAAGTAATGAAAAGACCAACCTCAAAGAAAATCTGAAGTAAGATAAAGTTTGAAAATCAAAGAAAATTCCTCTAAGTATGGAGGAGTTAAGTTGATAGAAGAGAATCCACTCAAGATGGGGGAGTCCACACTGACTAAAGAGTTCACTCAGCATGGGGGAGTCTTACATCATCTATGTGGTATTTCTATATCTTGAAACTATTTATTCAATTAGTCTCTTCTACTACCTTGTTTGTTATCTTTTCCAAAATGGGGAAGATTGTTGAACCAAAGTTACTAGTACTTCGCAGTATTTAAATCATTTTGGAAATAACAAACTTCCTAAGATAGTGAAATTAATTGAGTACTAACTAAACTCTTAATTAAATAAGTTCACTTGAGTTTGTTTAAGGGAAAACAACTTAGTTTATAGAGTGTTTAATTAAGTTATAGCTTAGAGTAAGAAAAGCAGAGTTCAGCCTAATATTACATAGTTTATAAGATATAGACTCAGGGAGGTTGGGTAGCTTTTATTTAGTAAAAGTTGAGTTCTTTGACATTTAGAGAATAAACTGAAATACGTGCTTCTAACGCTATCTGTGAGGGAAAAATTTTCCTTTGAGCTTTTCAGGAGAAAAAGTATTGAAATTAAAGAAGATATTTCAAGTGGTCCTCACAATAAAAAGGTGTTAGTATGGAATGTTGGAGAATCCTCGCTAAAGTACAAGATAAAAGGAATCATTTGACATGCATCGTTTCTCAGTGTCTCCACACAACTCTGCAATGTCAGTAATCAGACAAATCATAAATCATCATGACACATTTCTAATGCCTCTCTATCAGACAGAATTGCTTGAAGAAATGAGTTTTTGATGCATTCAGATTAACGGATTAATCTCGCGCTTCAACATTTGAATTCTCTGTCTCTAAATGTCTTAGAATTTGTTTCAAACAAATAAATATGAAAGGTTTGAAGAGAAGAGAAATTGAAGAAAAAGTTAGGATAAAAACTTTGCAATGACTACTTCCAAGACCTTCAAGTATAAATAGATGACTTAAGTAGGCATTCAAACTTGGTGAATCACCTTGAATTTCTTATGAGCTGAAATACTGCCCAAATACTCCCAGCATTCAGAAATTCCAAATCAAGCATTCTAAGAAAACGTAAATCGCCTAATCTGTTTGTAACAGAGAGAATCAAACTTAAATTTAACATTGTAAAAGGACTCAACGATTTTATAAGTTGAAATCCTTAGTTCTCATTTCTATTCAAAATCTGAGTGATGGTTTAGGAAGGGTACCTAAATTGTGGATTCAAAGGTAGTTAGAAAGAAAGGTACTTTCTGTAATCCTTCTACCCACTATAAATGTTTCTCTACCTGAGGAAGGAAAGAAAAACTAGTGGATTAAAGCTCGGAAAGGAATTAGGGGACTAGATGTAGGATCGGAGATGAACTAGGATAATTCTGAGGTGTTAAAGTTTCTTACCATTGTACCTTGTCTTTATAGTTTCTTTCACATTCATAATTCTCTCTGTTTAAATCGTTAATCTTGAAAAACCAATCCGATCTGAGTAAAGAATTTAGCAGCGATTGAAGATAAACTAAGTCAGCGAAGCTGAGTAGATTATAGTCTTTAGACCAGCACTCAACATAAAGTTACTCAACACACATCTAAAAACTTAACTTGGTAAAAGAATTTTATAAACTTAAAAAGTAACCAAGTAACTGTATTCACTCCCCCCCCCCCCTCTGCTGTGGTATTTAAGTTGTATCGGACCAACAACACTCAATGGCAAATTGAAAAATTTCCGCACAACATAAAAAACTTAAGAAAACTATCATTCCATATTTCATAAGACTAAGGGTTTGTTTGGTATTGCTTTTCAAGCTGCTATCACAATAAGTTGCTTTCACAAATTTTTAATAGGATTACATATTTTAAATTTGAACACCATATTTTGGTCATTCATACTATATAATTAGGAACTGTCTGACTTATTTTTTTCAAAATCAACTCAGCTGCTTATAGCAAAACCTTGAAAATGGAGTTTTTCGGAAAAGTAGCCTGGGAAAGCAATCCCAAACTAACCCTAGATATATGATTTTTTAAATAATTTATGTTACCAAATGGTTGATATAAATATAGCAAATAATTTGACATTTTAGTAATAACGGTGGAATATTCGAGAATTCCCCATTGGAATTTATCGGAATCGGGGATTAAACAGATTGAGAATGGTATCCCCATTAAGGATTCGGGGATTAGTAAATCTCCATCTCCTCCTCGTGGAGATTCTTATCGGGGAATCCTCATCCATATCGAACAGATCCCCATCAAGTTCGAGGATTCCCCACCTCACTTTCAACCCTAGTTTTCTCTCTCTCTTTTTACTTCTTTTCTTATCCCTTCTTTCTTTTGTTCATATGAATTATTTGTTATTATAATTCGGTTATATCTCATAAGCTATGTGGTTTTTTTGTTAGTTTATTAATATCTTTAAAATAAGATGTACATTTTTTTGAAAAAGCAAGATGTATATTGATATGATTTCGATAACTTTTTCTTACGCATGTTTACATCTCACTATACAAAAAGGTATAAAAGTAGTATATAGATACACCAGAGATTTATAACACAAACAAACTAGTTATAAAGCGCTTATAATGCTTTTGTACCACATAAAAACTTGGTATAAAACTCTTCCACCACAAAAAGTTCTCCCTCGTGAGCATGTTATTAATCTTTATAATAAGTTGTTATACCAACTTGGTATAAAACGCCTATACCACACAAAAGTTCTTTCTTATAAGCGTGATATAAATTGTTGGTATAAGCTTTGATATATCAGGTATTAAGAGCTTATACCATAATTAACTTGGCATAAGACTTGATAAAAGGAATTCTAACCATTTTTTCATATTATTAAATACAGTTTTGTGATATGATGGCAAAGATTTAAATATTTGCTTGATAAATATTATATCAACATTTTATTCCTATGTCACTATCTAATAATAATAATAATAATAATGATGATGATGATGATGATGATGATGATGATGATGATGATGATGATGATAATAATAATAATAATAATTGTCAAGGCTCATATGTCCTACAACAACATCATTTGCCTGGTTTTTTCCTTGGTCAATTTTTTACAAAATCATTTTCAAATTATTTTTAGACTTTCTTTAGTTGAACTTCTCAACCAAAAACTGTACTTTAAAATTTAATTACTCTATTTAAAAGATTACTTTTTGCTTTTTCTTAAACAAAACATCATTTAGTTTATACCTGCCACACTCACCCCTTTTTTCCTCAAGTTTCTCTCCTTGTCTCTAATTTTTTCTCTCTTTATGTATTCATGTTTATGTCCGTTCACATTTTCATTGACAAGAGATTGTTTTTGCCTTATAAATGCACCCACTTTTCCATAGCTACATATTATTCTATGATTTGCATGTTTTTTTTAGAAACAATTTATTGTCCCTAAACTTTTTAAGTGACATATTAATTACATAAATTATCAAAAAGCTCATTACTTTGTTCTTGAATGTCAGTGTTATCTTCTAGTTAGTTTGACTTTTAAAAGATGTCA
Source organism: Euphorbia schlechtendalii (assembly GCA_949673415.1). NCBI lineage: Eukaryota > Viridiplantae > Streptophyta > Magnoliopsida > Malpighiales > Euphorbiaceae > Euphorbia > Euphorbia schlechtendalii. The sequence continues at coordinate 51,324 of CATIWQ010217967.1, forward strand.
CTTTGGTTCATTTTATTTGTCATTTTAGAATATCAATGTAATTTTCAATAATTTTTTCCTAATTTACCTTTGTAATAATTAGGAAAGAGATTTAGTATAAAATAAGGGAAATTGTAAAAAATGTAGGGTTTGTGAAACTTGTTTACAAAAATACCGTATAATTGATCTTTTACATTATCTAACCAATTTTAAGTTTCAGTTTTCACTTCATTCGTTCTACATATACAATATTTTTTTTAAGTTTCAGTTGCGTCCTCCTTTTCATCTCGTGTTTCTCTCAATCAAATTCTCTCTTCCTTGTTTTGACTCTCTCTAGATCAAAGTTTTTCAAGTCTTTGTTCTTTGCAACTATCAAATTTTATGCATACTTCAAATTTTCTAGCTTTTACCATAACTTTTTTATTTCAATTTGAAATTCCATTTAGGTTAGCTATTGTTATTGCATCCGATTTTGATTTTTTCTTGAAACTCTGTAGGATGGATCATTTACCTGTTTTGTTTTGGAATATGGAACTTGGAACTTAAACAAATTTGACACAACTTCTTCCTCCTACCAGTTACATACTACTTACCTACCAGTTTCTTGCTGTTTTGATTCAATACTTTGTAGATATTTATCTTATATGTGTTGTAATTAATTTCAAATACATTTTCATTACTTTTAAGATTATAATTGTTTGTTTATTAGCTTTTGAGATAAACTTGACATGTATTTGTTTTACTTACATGATTTCATAACGAATTGACATAACTTATTCTTTCTACCAGTTACTTACCACGTACCTACAAGTTTCTTACTAGATTTGACATTGTTTATTCTTTCTACTAGATTACTACTAGTTTCTTACCAGACACTTGTTGTTTTGATTCAATACTTTGTAAAGATTTATCTTACTTGTGTTGTAATAATTTTCTAATGCATTTTCATTACTTTTCAAGATTATAATTGTTCGTTTACTAGCTTTGGAGATAAACTCGACATGTATTTGTGTTACTTACCTTATTTCATAACGAATTTGACATAACTTATTCTTTTTACCATTTACTTACCACATACCTACCGGTTTCTTACTAGAATTGACATTGTTTGTTCTACTTACTAGATTACTATCAATTTTCTACCAAATACCTATTGTTTTTATTCAATACTTTGTAGAGATTTTATCTTACATGTGTTGTAATCACTTTCTAATGCATTTTCATTACTTTCAAGATTAATTTGATATAACTTATTCTTTCCTACCAATTACTTAACACAAACCTACCAGTTTCTTGCTAGATTTGACATTTTTTGTTCTTCCTACTATATTACTACAAGTTTCTTACCAGAAACCTGTTGTTTTGATTCAATACTTTGTAGATTTTTTCTTTCATGTGTTTTAATCAGTTTCTAATGCTTTTATTATTACTTTTCAAGATTATAGTTGTTTGTTTACTAGCTTTGGAGATAAACTTGACATGTATTTTTGTTACTTACCTGATTTCATAATGAATTTGACCCAACTTGTTCTTCCTACCAGTTACTTACCATTTACCTACCACTTTCTTACTAGATTTGACATTGTTTGTTCTTACTAAAAGATTACTAACATTTTCCTAGATACCCACTATTTTGATTTCATACTTTGTAGTGATTTATCTTACATGTGTTGTAATCTTTTGTAATGCATTTTCATTACTTTTAAGATTAATTTGACACAACTTTCTCTTCCTACTAGTTACTTACCACATACCTACCAGTTTCTTACAAGATTTGATATTATTTGTTCTTCTTACTAGATAACTACTAGTTTCCTACTAGAAACTTGCTTATCTGGTTCAATACTTTGTAGAGATTTATCTTACATGTGTTATAATCATTTTTTAATGCATTGTCATTACTTTGCAAGATTATAATTGTTTGTTTACTAACTTTGGAGATAAACTTGACATGTATTTTTGTTACTTACTTGATTTCATAACGAATGTGACTCAACTTGTTTAACTTACCAATTACTTACCACGTACGTAACAATTTCTTACGAGATTTGACATTGTTTATTCTTCCTACTATATTACTACCAGCTTCCTATAAAATACTTGTTGTTTTGATTTAACACTTTCTAGAGATTCATCTTACATATGTTGTAATCACCTTTTAATGCAATTTCATTACTTTTAAGATTAATTTGACACAAGTTGTTCTTCCTACAAGTTACTTACCACGTACCTACCAGTTTCATACTAGATTTGACATTGTTTGTTCTTCCTACTAGATTACTACCAGAAACCTATTGATTTGATTCAATATTTTGTAAAGATTTATCTTACATGTGTTGTAATCATTTTCTAATGCATTTTCATTACTTTTCAAGGTTATAATTGTTTGTTACTAGCTTTGGAGATAAACTTCACATGCATTTATGTTATTGATTTCGTAATGAATTTGGCACACTTGTTCTTCCTACCAGTTACTTAGCACGTACCTACCAGTTTCTTACTAGATTTGACATTTTTTGTTCATCCTATGAGATTAATACCAGTTTCCTACTATTTTGATTCAATACTTTGTATGTAGAGATTTATCTTACACATGTTGTAATTACTTTCTAATTCCTTTTAATTACTTTTAATATTAATTTGACACAACTTGTTCTTCCTACTAGTTACTTACCATGTACCTACCAATTTATTACTAGATTTGACATTGCTTGTTCTTCCTACAAGATTAATAACTATATAATTACACTTATTATCTAGATATTTTTACTTATAAAATGATGTGGTTTAGAGTCATTTTATACTTTATATAAAAGATTTAATGTGGTATGTAGTTGTTTTTTATGCAAGTGCAAAAACTAGGTGAATCTTGGGAGTGAAATGATTAAAGATGGAATTCTATGCAAAAATAGTGAAAAAGGTGCAAAAAAATGCATGGAATGCAAGGAATTGGCTTAGGATCGAAGTTGTCAAAGATCGGCATAGTTGCAAAGAAGAACCATGAAGAAAAGCACTTGTCACAATCATGATTCTTGTTCATGATTGGATAAATCACGCTCACGACTATCTATTGCAATCACGACTTGTCATTCTTCACAAATAGAAAGTTACCAACTTATATTCATGATCGTGACATGTATATCACGCTCACGACTTGTGATGGTTTTGGATAACTCTTCTCAACTTCCAACCGCTGGATATGAACGATCAACCGCCATCAACTATCAAACGAACAGACACCTTTTGGGGATAATGAAGCCATGAAAAGGTGCCTATCCATTAATGATAAGAATGAATTCTTGCATCCAATCACATTGAAGATGATGCAACCCTTCACCAATGGACATGACTCTTTGTTTGGATAAACGCAACCCTTCGCACTTTATAAATAGGGTTAAATCCAACAATTTTCATGGTAATGGAAGCAGTGTGTATATAGTGTAATGTGTATGACATAGATAGAAAGTGAAAGATATAGATTTTGCTAAGTTCAAAGTGTTAGAGAGAAAAATGTATAAGTGATTCAATTCTTATTTGAATCACTAGATTTCTTCACAAATTCAAGCGATTGTTGTATGAGTGTAATTGCAAAGCACTTATCAATAAAAGTTTCTGTTCTTCAACATTCATTTGTTCGATATTCATAAGGAATAACATCCTAATGGAGGTTCTGTACTAGTCGAGATTGAATTCAAAGTAGAAGCAGGAATTGTGGGAATTGACAACTCCCATTAAAGAGTGGATATGGTTTGATCAACTTTAGCTTTCACTTGCATACCTTACAACTTTACTTTGTTTTCTACTTATACTTTCTAATTCGAAGTTTATGAAATGTCTATGTGTCATAACGAGTATTTTTTCTTGCATCATTTATATTAATAAAGTTATATGCTTTCTAATTAACTTTAAGAGTAGTTTTGGGGTTAACAAGATTGTGTATAATCAATGGATCTGTGATTATATCGCTGTTTAGTGAGCCAACATTTTTGAAGTGGTAACTTGCTAAATATGGCTATGTGTGAGCAACCCGTACTAAGCATAATATTATTGTTATCCAAGTTCTTATAAGTGTCATAATTCATTTACCCTAGATTTAGAAAATTCATTTAATGTGTTACTCTGCGGTGAATCATACGATATTTGGGCGTCTAGAACCGAGTTTGTTGAAGTTATCTAGTGCTTAAAACAACTTTGATTATTTTGCATATTTTACTCTACTATACTTGTTCTTAGGGAATATCTATATACTTTGCATCTTCTCTAATTTATTCATGCATCTGTCTATTCATCAGTTTACGATTCAAAACCTTCAAATCACTATATTTTCTTTCATCCCGTAACTCTATTTGATATTTAGAACCGAATTCCTTCCATGTGGGATCAATATCTTTTAAAACTACATCGCAACTGTATACTTGCAGTTATCATCATTTTTCTATTTGATAAGCAGTACTGACAACACCTGTTCATATTTAGAACTTTTATATTATTAGTAGAAAAGTGGTGAACAAGTTTTTGGCATCGTTACCGGGGAAGGCAAGTGCGTTCTAGAGATCAAATTGCCAGAGAATGAGCAATTACATTTATGTGTCAATTAGACTTATTTATTTTAATTTTTGTTTTTGGTTTTAAGTATTTATATTTTGTTATTAACATATTTCTCTTTCTTATTCATTGAGTTTTCTTTCTAGCGTGTGCATGCCAAGTACGCGTAGTTCGGGAGAAAGTTTGGCGTATTTCGAAACAGAAATAAAACAATTTGGTAAGAGTAGAAAATGGATAAATAAGAGACAAAGAAAAAGGATGGCTGATGAAGAACAAACAAATCATGATCAGCCTCAACCAAGGCTCATGGATTATGTCATTCCGACCATCAACGGTAACAATCAGGGAATTGCTAGACCACCCAATTAATGTAAATCAGTTTGAAATCAAGCCAACATTACTTCAAATGATCAACAATAACGTGCAATACTATGGTCTACCCAATGAAAATCCGAATGCTCACATTGCAAACTTTCTTGAAGTCTGTGATACTTTCAAAATGCCCATTGTTCCTGATGAAGTAGTTAAACTTTGGTTATTTCCATTTACGCTCCGTGATAAAGCAAAAGTTTGGTTGAATTCATTACCCCAAATTCAATCACCACTTGGAATTAATTAGCCCAAGCTTTTCTGACTAAATACTTTCCTTTAGCCAAAATCGCAAGACTCATTAAAGAAATCACTTCCTCTACTCAAAAGGTTAGTGAATCCCTATACGAAGCCCGTGAACGTTATAAGGAACTTCAGCAAGTTTATCCTCATCATGGTTTACCCTAGAATGTGATTCTACAAACTTTTTGCAATGGAATAAAAACATGCAACAAGAGGAGCGATTGATGCTATGGCTACGGGATCTCGTATGAAGAAAACTAGTCAAGAAGCCTTTGATCTTTTGGAAGATATGGCAAATAACCACTACAAGAAAATCGCTCGATTGCAACGGATTGCAATGGAAATTGCAATGGAAATATCGTTCTGCAACGAATTTCCAACAGAATGGATTATGTTGCTATATGCATCCTTGCAGATTGGTTAGCAATGATTTGAAATTCCGTTGCATGTCTGCAACGGAATTATTTTCCCTTGCTTATTCCGTTGCAGTACTGCAAGTATACATCCCTTGTAGAACCTGTGGCAATTTTGCAAGTAAAAATCCCTTGCTGGATGTGCTTGCTAATTTGCAAGTGCAATATCCCTTGCAAAATTCCCTTGAAATTTGCAAGTATCTAGATCGTTGCAAATTCCGTGGTAGAATTGCAAGGTTTGTTCTCTTACAAATTTCATTTCAATTTTGCAAGTATAAATCCCTTGCTCGATTTACTTGCTAATTTGCAAGTGTATTATCTCTTGCAATTTGCAAGTACCTATTTCGTTGCAGATTACCATTGCAAATTTGCAAGTTAATTTCCTTTACAATTCTCCTTGCAGATTTGTAATTATAAAATAATGTACAAATCTCTTGCAAAATTTCATTAAAAATTACAATTTTATAAAATTTCAATTATAAATAAATGTGCTAATATCCTGCAAACTTTGAAATATTAATAAAATATCAAAAATATATATATTTAACTCCAAAAATTAATACAATACGTTCTACATATTAATAATCCAAAAATGACAAGCTCCCTATGCCATATAACTATGGGAACTAGTAATAGTCCAAAAAATCTATCCCCGATTAGTTGAAACTACTTATGGTCCAAAAGAACTAGTTCCCATAGTTATAATATAGTCCAAAGAACTAGTAATTGTCTAAAAAATCTAGCCCCAATAATTAACACTTAGGCATAGTCCAAAATACTAAGTTAATCATAAAAAACTACCCTTGAGAAGTTGAAATACCATGTCTTGGGATAATACCACTTAGCACCTCTTCCAAGCGGTTTGACAACAATTTTCTTTCTTCTCTTTCTCTTGCAAGTTCTTCCTTAATTTCATCAAGTTGACTTTGTAGGAAAACATTGACATGATTTGATTGAGATTGAGAACTAGAATTGCCTCCAACAAGATTTGATGACACTTGAGTAGCCAATGAACCAATGCCAAAAATTCTTCCTTTTTTGTCTTTCCCGCCAACTGTTTGCAAGCATAGCTGATTTCCGTCGATCTCATTCAAACCCAACTCTTGACGAAGGCATGTCAATTCCTCCTAAAAACAAATAACTTTAAATTGAACTCAATCCGGACTAGAATTTACTATTGTGTCCAAAACATATAACTTTCCAAGCTCTTGTTTTGAGATAAAGATTTGTATAATAGATGAGCAATAAAGAATACATAGCGATTTGCATCAATAACTCAAAAATTCCATAATTGTTTAACAAGTACTACTCTGAGTAACTTGGACACAAATAGTGGAGAGCAGAACATAATGCAAGAAAATATTGAAACCACAAATTCAAGAGATTGGAGAGCATAGAGATAGAAATTTCATGGGCATCTGTTGCAACTATTCAGGCATACTAAATTAACAAATGGTTAACATATCATCAAAAATGGGGAAGAAGATTGACAAGTAAATATTGCCCCCTTGATATTTACAGAAACGTTAACTGATGTTGCACCAGAATTATCTTAAATGGAATCAGTACCTATAATAGCCTACATTCTTAAACTCAGAATATCAGTACCTATATATAGATTAAACTCAAAAAATTAAACTCTGGCAGCGTCTTTATGCTACTGATGTCACAGATCAAGTGGAACATTGGTCCATAATTGCACATGTCAAAAATGAATAAACCAAAAAATGAAACTTACAATTGCTACTGTTGTCACAGACATGTTGCAAAGGGATTCAAAGTATTGTTTATTTATTATTTAACATGCTAAAATACCCAAGAATAAAACTTACAACAGGGTGGAGAGCAACCGAACATCAGAAAATTAGTAAACCAAAAAATGAAACTTAGAAAAGTAGTACATTTACATAGACTGCACAAGAAAAGTAACTATAGAATAAGGTTGATAACATACATCCGTTTCTTCGATTTTTCATCGAGATAAAAGTTTTTCCATCACGGTTCTTTGTATGAGTAAAATGGAACACCTCAGGTAAAGATGGATTCGTCCTATCTCCTTTTCCTGTAAGTAGGCAGTGGACAAATTGCATAAACCAAAAGAAGAAATTTTGAAATTACAACATTCCAAATCAAACACATACCCAAACATAACATTCACATACCCAAATCATAATTAATGGCATTTTTAAACCAAAAGAAGAAATTTTGAAATTAGCAATCATTCTGCACTCGTCCTAGCAGACACAGATCCATCAGTATGCATAGGCTTAGCTGGTCCGTTTGTAGCACCTCTTCTATTTAAACGTGATTGATCAGATTTAGCTACAGCTGCTGGTGAGGACCAATCTTCACACCATGAATTCCATACATCCATTGGAACCCAAGGTTCCCTCTTCCTTGAAGTCCTCATTCGAGATAGATATCCCCCGTACCTTTGTTTAGCCAACCTATCCCATGCAATTTTCATTGTGGACTCTGTTGATGCATCCCACTCGAAGACTTTCTGAACAATTATAGTGAATA
>CATIWQ010217991.1:0-22286 GCA_949673415.1 Euphorbia schlechtendalii
GATTCATTTCGCTTTATCAAACTGATAGCATTCCTATCACTTCAACACTACTATTAACACGGTTATGAAACATACCGAGCATACCCATACTTGTAATCCAATTTTTAAGGACCCGTTAGTAATATGTTACAACATACCCACTTCCACATTAATAATAAATTGAAATCAAGTCTGAGGACTATTGAGACCTACTCAGCAAACTGTCTATGACATATAACCATGTGACATTGCTGTGCGGATCGGTCCAGCCCATGTTCTCAACATGTGCCTATATTCATGATCTACTTTACCAAGTGACATAGCAACTACATTGCTATAGATCATCCAACATACAATTCTTTCGTTTCATTCATTCCCATGATTAAAACAGACTTGGGACATTTATGATTATCAATCAATGGATACTCTACTCATATTATAGCATAAGGTATAAATGCAGTAGATTATTATCTTTATAATGTGACACTGCATGAACCAATACCTTTAGAACTAGGGCACATCAACAATTCCAACAATAAATGCCGACAAGGATTGCCATGGAACCTAGTAAATCTCCAAGCTCTACTACTCTCAGTCACCACAACATCGATATGCGAGATATTGTAATTCAGAAGGCTAATAGAAGTTCCAATATCCTAAATTACCACCACTTAACGTTTCTCCCCTTACCACAAAAGTCTACGATTACCCCATATCCCTCCTAAACTCCATAACACGCTGTCTAGAAACTCTAACTTCAAGCAAAAAAATCAATTTAGGACGAATACAAGCCACCAACCTCTTCAAAATCACGAATCGTTGTAGCCGGGCCCAGACTACAATAGTTACAACTAATACAACTCATGGTTGTTGGCGGGTTTGCTCCTCTGCAGAACCCTCCTTCAATGATAAAAAAAGACTACCCATTTGAAATCAAAGCATCATTAGAAATAAAAATAGGTTGTCACCTTCTCGGCTACCCTTTTCCTCTTCAGCTCGCCCACTTGCTCCATATCTTCAACACTTCCTAAATTGTCTGACATAAGATTGGTTGCATGATGAACAACTAGAGAATTATCACACATCGCATTCTTCTCCCCTGTAGTACCCCGCAATCTTAGAATCTTAGGCCTATTCTCTTTCACCATTGCCACATTACACACACTTCCCACCCCAGCATTTCTATTACAGCAGTCTCCACCGCCACATTTGGATTATTATTTTGAATATTAAACCCACCAACATTTTGTTTCCCTTTCCCACTAGAAGAACTACTATCGTTTGGCTTATTAATCCCTATGAACTTCGGAACTCTAGAGATTTATCATATTTCAGCGCTCTTTGATCGATTGGGGCATCAAATTTCAGCACATAGAACTTGTTCAAATGTCCAATTCTACCATAGAATAACCAAAAACTAGGAAGACATTCATATTGAAACCGAATGATATTCCAATCCCCACCCATCTTTTTAATGCGCAACCTCCTTTCAAGGGCTCCCGAATGTCTACAAACATTCTAATCCTCATAAACTCCCTCCAAGCTCCGATAAAAGATTGTGGATCTCTTTTAACAAACGTTCCCACATTGTTACCAATGTGTTTTGCCATTCTCTCCGTCCAAAAACATCCCAATAGGTCATAAGCATGAATCCAAAATTCAACCTGATGCATAGGGACCATTTTAGGAGGTACCTCCCTGTTAAAGCTGCTTATCATAATCAACTTTTTTCATAGGACCATGGTCCATCATTCATAACACGTTCCACATCCAGTTCATGGAAGAGCAGGAGATAATACAAGTATGTATCTATTTCACTAATGACCATTTTCTTCACTAGGTTTCCAAACTCCCGTCATAATAGACTTAAACACGTTCACATTAACATAACTATTAGCAATCAACTTGGCCAATTGATAGAATCCATTACCTTCTGCAGCCACCACATCCTCCTCTTCGCACACAAAACCATCTTCCCCATCCCAATCATCGTTTTCAATTGCGATCCCTGCAACACCTTTGCTTATCTCATCTTTAGACATGACGTCTTGTAAAAATTGATCACAATAGATATGAAGCAGGACACGAGGAAACAAAAGCAGCAACACCGATACAGCCTCAAGAGAAGCAGACAAAGGGAAAACCAATAGAAATCAAGTAAAGACAAGACAAGAAAGACCCACTACCGGAATTAATCCAGAGGGGAAGGAAGTGGCCTAGAGGCGACAATTTGCCCTGGCGGAGAGTAACTGAAATTACGATTGATTATATTTAGTTGATAACATAGTTGAATAAGAAATTATTCACATGCGATGGATATGATTTGAGCGGAGTGAAATAATTTTCAAAATTATGATACTTGTAATGCAATTACATAAATACCCCGTTAGAATTGGAAAATGGATAAAGTTTGTAAATAAAGATATAAAGGGTAGAAAAATGGAAAGAGTGCCATTTCCTTTGAGATTCCAACACATTTCAATTTAATGGAACCGATAGGAAATGGGTTCTTGCCAAATGTAATCCTATGAAAAAAATATGGTCCCAAACACAAGATTCTGAATTCACTCATTTCCTTTCTCTTTGAAACCATCCTCCTATGCAGAGTGAAATGTAATCAATGTTAAACTAACATGACCTAAAATATCTCAACCAAAACATTTTAACTAATGTTGATTGCCAACCAGCCTGTCTATACACATATGATTGAATGCAACCAAAGTGATTGACAATGTGTCAACATGGCATGTAAAAAATCAAGCACTAAGTTGACAAGATAGTCAATCAAACTCAAAAGCAGTATTTGATTAAAATCAAGAGTGATAATATGAAAAAGATAAGTAATAAACATAATCCACAGAAACAAAAGATTTTGAACTAGAAGAGAAAATTCCTACAATACAATATGCACAAAAACTATCACCAGTCCTAGAAACTTTATCGGCATTATCCAGTCCCCCCATGGTAACTGAGTGAAAACATGAATATCCGTGGAAAATGACTCGGGCACAATCTTCAGCAAATCTTTACCTTGGCTTTAACCCTGACCTAAAATTATCACTATCAATTTCATCAGCAGACCAACAGTTTAATTATAAAAAGCACAACCCGGGCCATCAAAGAGTAACTCAGGAGTTATTTCTTTCTCCAGGCTCCTAGATGAATTTTCAAGCAATCAAAATAAAGATCACTGACCTTAATCCTTGCCATCTTAAACACGCACCCAATAATGTTCTTCCATAGGTAGGAATACAAGGTTTTTAACTAGTCATCCCATGCACTATCAGCTACACCGATTTTGATGTTTGACGAGGCCATCATGAACCTGTACTTGTCTTCAATGTTTATGGAAGTGGAAGCTACCAACTTCGACACACCATTCTGGGTTTCCTTTCGTAATGAAGCTGCTTCTCTCTCTTTCTTCCTTGCAATCTAAATGTCACAGCAATTTATTTATTATAATAACCAGTACATCGAATCACTTTGCAAAAACTCAAATGTAATTTGTAAGGACGTATATTGCAGAAACAATTTATACCTTTCCACTTGCAAATGTCATTGTGCTTCCAGATTCAACATCTGCTATAGCTTTCTTAATTTGTGCCACTAAGACCTTGAACAATATATATATACAGGTATATATGGTAAATATTAGAGGGAACAAGAAACAAGTAATAAGAAAAACAAAAGCCTAGTACCATATCACGGTCCGTATAAAATGAAGTGGCTTGGCCCGCTGTTCCTGCACGGCCTGTTCTTCCAACTCGATGTACATAATCTTCCATTGTCTATAATTGAGGTAGTAACTGAAGCTTCAGGTTTGTTAATTTTGGAATGATCTTATTAGTATTGACTGAGTAACCTATCTATTACTACGCTAACAAAACAGCAGCAAAATGGCCACAAAGCAAGCCATGTCCACCTCGGCTAAGTGGCTCTGGCTAGAGTCAACAAATGCAGAGTTTCTAAAAATCACAAAAATACCTCAACCAAATATACTTTTACACTGTTCACAGGCAGTCCATAAACCAAATAGATTCCCTAATCATGTTTATGTGCAGAAACCTTCAGTGATTAAAGAAATTTATGCCCAAAATACCTTCGGGAGATCAAGGTTAATAACATGAGCAACTCCAGTAACATCCAATCCACGAGATGCAACATCCGTGGCAACCTACAAATGAAATCCAGGTCAATCAGCAAAGCACAAAGAAAAGCATGTAGTAGCTTAAATACAAATTCTTTCACATAAAATAGGAGAGCATGTAGCAACTTAGATACAAATTCTTTCACGTATAATAGTTTACAAAATGGATAGCTAGCTACTTATTCAAAGTCTAAAACTGTCGTTGAGTGGCATAGCATGACTGAAACTAAGGAGTTAGGATTATACTTATTCAACAACGTAATGTATTATACACTACAATCATTTGCATGGGTTTTATCACAAAATAAAATTAGTAGTACCAAAATATTAGTAGATCCACTTCTAAAATTTTTCAAAGCAGCCTCTCTCTCGCTTTGACTTCGGCCACCATGAAGAGCAACAGCCAGTAAACCTTGAGCCACAAGACATTCAGCAACTTCATCACACCTTGCCTACTTGTAACCCACATTACAAAATCAGGAATTCATAAAGGAAACTTTCAGGATTGAATATAAAACAATTTATCATAACAATAGTAATATCATTATAGGTAGAAACAGAAAATGCATACATGTCAGATACTCTCATTATACCAAGTCAGCCTCTAATGGAAAAGCAAAGAAGCATCAGCTGTGCTACCAAAAGTTTAGTTTCGTATGGACAGGAAGCTCAGATAATATTGATCATTGGATCTAAACTTAATGCACAAGCATGCCGACCAATTTAATATTAGTTTCTAGGGTGAGTGGGTGGGCGGGAGTGAGTGAGCCGATACCAACTTAATAATAGCTTTTTGGGTGGGTGGGAAAGTGGAAGGGAGCGAGTGGTCAACATACCAGTTATAATTATGTTTTCCTGAACTTTAACGAGAACTGATTGATGCAATGCATGCAAGGAAAAAAGAAGCCTAAAGAAATAAGAAATAGCTCTCTTGTACCTTCCTTTCCACAAACACTACAGTTAAGGACAAGGGAACACCAGATTTTTCAGCCTGGGATGCGTTATCAACGAGCAAGGCGAGAAGGCAGTCAATCTGCGCAATATAAACAACTCTATTAAATTACCACCATCATAAGTGTAGTAGCATTGACGGAATTAGTAACTGAATAAATCAAACAAAACAGGAAAGTAATATAACCTATAATTATTAATTTGAAAACAGGCAACCCATTTAAACATTATATTTCAATAATATTCCCCACATTAAAAATTCGAAAGCCTAAGTACTTTCTACCTGTTGGATATTATCTATAATTATCCTTTTCTTCGTAATCAGAATAGTCTAAATATATATTACTTGCAAGGCGTAAACACAAATGAGGTAGCAAAAGCAAACAATATCACAAGATTCAACTAATTGTAAATGAACCCAGCTGCTCACTCTAATATGTGAAAGAAAATAACTAGCAAGGGGGAAAAACTAAAAAACATAAACTTACCATTTTCCCAAATTTAGGGCAAATCAAACATCTTTATCATAAATATAAAGAAGCAATGTACTTTCAGATTCACTTAAATTTAACAGAAACCAGAAGTATCATAACAAAATTTTAACATTATCGATTGAAATGAATAATAGTAAAACATGAATACAATAGCCATTAGAATCATGATAAAGTAAAAAAATACAAGTACAAAACATGCAACGTCAAATTTCACTCATTCAACTCTTTTTGTAAACCCAAGTAATAATTTGAAACTATGAGAAATAATTTTTAAAAGAATAATACCATTATATTAGCATCAGAAAGACCAATTGTCACATACATTAAGATGGTTGATAACTTGGTATATAAACAGTTTTTGTGCTAAAGCTGAAAGTAAATCCTAAAATACATGATCATAGATGAAGTTATTACTCTACTAAAATTCATGTTTTTCAGCAATAAAAAGATAAGAAAGATGTAGACTACAAACTGTAAGAACCATGCACAGAAATATGTTTCTTTTGTAACATTAAAAACTTACTTTTTCACTGTCAGAAACTTTTCTTAAAATTTGGGATACATTTGCTGTTGGGCTGCTCACCTTTCCAACCTTAACTTGCACTGGTTCATTTAAGTACTCCTGAAGTTGGAATGAAAACCAACATATAAGTCCACACATTCTTCATAAGAAAATGAAATTGCCAAGAATTACGAGTGCATATTGCATCTAAAAACTCCAAAACTCCCACCAGAAAAGTTTCGGAGAAATAGGATCAGAATTATCAACCGATGTTCAAAATTGAGCTTAATTAGGTAGACATCAAAATGCAACAAATGCAGTTGCTCTTAATGACAAGACTATTCATTGGACATCAGAATTATGATCGGGGACAATAAACACAGGAATCTCTCTTATATTATCTATGGTATACAATTGCTGTTTGAAGTCCACTTAAAGTAGCTGGAAGCTAACCTGGGCTAGTATCTCAATCTCCACAGGCATAGTTGCGCTGAAAAGCAGAGTTTGATGCTTTCTGGGAAGATTATGCAGTACCTGAAGAAACAAATCATTCAAAGTTTAAAATCTACAGCTGAAACATCAAGTTGCACCCAAAATGTACATTCACAAACATGATACAAAAGAGTTAAGTTCTTATTTTGTTTATTTATTTAGTTTCCTTCTAAATCATTACGAGGGAGAAGTAAGAGAGAAAATCATCATAGTTGAGCTGCAGTTTATAGGAAAAAATTAATTGATGATGCCCATTGTTGAGATGATCCCAAAAGAGTTTACTATCAACATGAAGACAGACTCGTTATAAGACTACATATGTCAAACATAAAAAAATGAAATGAAAACAACATAAGCTACATTGTTGAGTTAATCAACTAATAGAAACACATGTGAAAACACAAAATCTATGTAATACTTCAGCATGAACTTTTAGCTTCAAATACCTCTCTAATCTGTGGTTCAAACCCCATATCAAGCATTCTGTCAGCCTCATCGAGTACAATAAATGAAATTCTAGAAAGAGAAGTGTTCCCCTGTTGTAAATGATCAATAAATCTTCCCGGAGTAGCAACAATGACATCCACTCCAGATCGAAGCTCCAACCTCTATCATTTCACCCAGCAAGAGAAGCAAAGCAGTGAAACCATTATACAGTTGAATTGAATAAGAGCCACAAAATAGAACATTAAGAACTGGTTGTACAAAGATGCAGAATGAAAAAGTTGTTTCACCATTTAAAATCTATGATAAATAGAATTCAATAAAACTAAAATAGTTCTCTCCTATTCTACTGCTTTGACCATACAGTTCTTGAGCAAGAACTAATGGATAACTAGTTTCTTATATCCACATCACGCGTCGTGGATTCATTCAGTTAGTCACTGAAAAACTAATAGACATCACCAGAAATATACCTGCTCAGCTATGTTAGTTCCACCGACAACTATTGCAGTTCTGAAGGAATCCAGAGATCTACTAAAACATTTAACCTGCACATATGTATGTGACATGTTACTCAAGATGGTATTTAATTATGGTTTGTGTGGTGTGTGTATATAAACATGTGCGCCATTATTTTAAAGTAAAAGATTAGACATCACACCTCTTTTTCTATCTGCTGGGCCAACTCTCTTGTAGGAGCCAATACCAAAGCCAGTGGTCCATCACCACGCTGAATAGGAGGTTGAGCCAAGCAATGCTGCAGCTCAATACAGGAGAATCCATATAAGCAAACATAATATTCATATAGGCATTAAAAGTAATGAAAAATACCTGTATCATTGGAATGGTGAATGCAGCAGTTTTGCCACTACCAGTTTCAGCACAAGCCAAGAGGTCTCTTCCACTAAGAGCAACGGTCATGGCTTGGGCCTGAATTGAAGTAGGCGAAACATATCCACGATCTTTAATATCCTTCATCACGCTTTGATGTAAACACTGAAGCACGTATGATTTCTTAGTTCCGAAAAGAAGAACGAGAGAAACAGACTGTAATTCAGCGATAAGGATAATAAAGTTACCATGTCCTCGAATGATTCAATTGGAGCAGGTGCAGGAGAGGAACCGGAAGCGACAGTAACTTCGACATTGAGCCGCTCTCGAACATCTTCAATCTGCAAGTAAATTCCGTTAAGAAAATTGCACTAAACACAAAGAAATCGTTTGAAAATATCACCGATCGACAAAAACTATCAATGAGCGATCAAAAGAAACAAAAGTTGAAATCGCATACAAACGAGTCGCGATAGCTAATTATCGATATAAAGAAAACCAAAAACGAAATGCAGCAATAGGCGAAAAATGAATGCAAGGATAAGTGAGGGAAACCTGCGAATCATTCAAGCGAAGAACGCGGTCAGAAGGAGTCCAGTGAGGGAAAACAGTATCGGGAACAGAGGAGGTTCTAGGAGAGGAGAAAGAGGAGGAACGGCGAGAAAGAGAGTTGCAAGTGGAAGCAGTAGAGTGGAAACTTGAAGAAGCGGAACGGGAGAGCTTGCCAGTGTGATCAGTGTCGAAGGTTACAATGGTGGTGGCGGAGGTAGAATTTCTCAGGTGAGGAGGCACATACGACATCGTCACAGCTGAACGAGAATGATTGATGATTTTCAGATATTGAGATTCAATCTGCGTGCCGCTTCCTAACTTGCGCGATACCCCTTTTCTAATTCCGCTTTTTACTTGTTTGCCAAGCCCTTTTATACAAAACTTCCCGAGTACTTACCAAAACGATCGTGTCATCGCCGTTTTTTCATTTATCTTACACATTTCATAATTTTTTTTATTTTAATAAAATAATTAATAAATGTACGCAACTACTAATCTATCATTAATGGTACTTTTCCAACTGTACATTCATTACTATGAAATAAGTAATGGTATACATGAAAGTAAGTAAGAGGAAAAAGTATAATGGAATTTTGAAATAACAATGTATTACAAAAACATGTTAGAAATCAATATAAAAAATGTATTAGACATATGTTAGAAATTTATTAGAAAACTAATAAAACATTTTAAAATATTAGAATTGTGTTGATGCTTTATATTGATATATAAGACTTCTAAGACTTATTTATATGTCTTATATAAGATTTCTAGTCGGATTCTAGTAGATTATTTTTTGAAAAATATTATGCATTTCAATTCAAAATCTGTTAGAATCATCTTGGAAGTTTATTTTGGTAGATTTTGTACATTCAGTAATTTGCTACACTTCACTCTCACGCTATTCCTCTGAAAATAGCAAAATTCAACCATATTAGCTCGCATTCATCAAACTCAAAATCAACCTCTACAGAGGTCACCGTTAAATCTCGCGCTTCCTCCTCTCTCCACGGTTTCTTCTCAAACTTCACCGATGCCGTAGACGAGATCTGCAGCTCGGTGAAGCATATAAGGTAGATCGGAGTGGATGGATCATCGTTGGAGGCATTCCAGAACTCGATGTCAAAAGAGCTAAACGATCAACAGCTTGGAATCATTTCAAACAAGAGTTAATAAAAGGTGAAATGAAAGCTATTTGCAATTACTACAAAACAAAAGGATTGTAGGAGAAACAAAGAAAGGGACTAAACATTTACATGAATGACCGTTTAAAAATATGTCCAATTCGAAAACTGAAAGACAAAAGTCAAGGTATTCTGAAAACTAGAGAAGAAGGAGGCACCAAGACTTTGATCAATAGTGGTCGCGCATTTGATCAATTTCAAGAGAAAAATTAGCTATAATGATAGCAATGCATGAGTTTCGATTTTAGATTGTTGAACTTGTGGGATTTAGAGACTTAATATATTCCCTCCAACCATTTTTTAAGATGCCAAGTCGAATCACCGTTACAAGTGACATTATGAAGATATATGAACAAGAAAAGTTGAAAAATTTAGAGCTATTTGACAAAAATCAAAGTAGAGTAGCTATTACAACTGACATGTGGATAAGCAATCAAAAGAAAGGGTGTATGGCTATCACAGCTCATTATATTAATGATTCATGGAGTTTACAAAGTAGAATTATAAGGTAAAGTTTCTAATTTTATCTGCTTATGTTTATATTTATTATAATATATTGTATGCCTTGAAAGTTACAAAGAATTGAAAGGGTTTATTTATGTTTATGAGAAAATTTTGTAAGCATAATTCCTGAAAATTGTGCCTAAAAATACTGATACATTTTTTATTGAATTTTTAATTGTTATTAAACAATTATATTAATAGTTATATAATCATCTAAAATTTTACACAGCTTGACAATATCATACTATTGGATTTTAAAGCATTTATCAACCAATTTATTTTGCGGCATGAATCCATTTTTCATTTTATACTTTAACATGCTTAGTTAATAATTGTAAAAGAGAATTATCATATGTACTTCAAAAACATAATAAAATTGGTTCATTTTTTTGCTAGTTCTATTGGTTTCTTCAATAATTTTTCAATTTTTTATATAGTGTAATGTTTCTCAGGTTTGTTCATGTCATGACTCCTCATACTGTTGAAAATTTACATGATGTGCTTCTTAATTCGTAATGGAGTGGAACCTTGATAGTAGTTCTCTACCTTGACTGTAGATAATTGCACTACAAATAATGCCTTGATATATAAAATGTTAAGTAGGATACCGAAGAAACATTTAGTGTTAGGTGGCTTGTTGTTCCATATGAGATGTTGTGCACATATTCTAAATTTGATTGTTAAGGAGGGGTTAAAGTGTTGTGCTGGTAGCATTGAGAAAATTTATGATAGTGTTGTTTATTGGAATGCAGGTTCGAAAAGGCTTGAAAAATTTAAAGAAGCGTTGTGTCAATTGAAAATCTCTTAAACTAAAAAGCTAGCATTACATGTCAACACTAGGTGGAATTCAACTTTTTTTATGCTTGAATTTGTTTTGCCCTATAGCAATGCTTTTGAATGATTACATCCACTAGAATCACAATATGTGTGTCTTTCGAGGGACAATGAATGGGAAATTGCAAAAGAAATATATTAAAAATTAGAGTTATTTATAGTGTGATTGAAATTTTTTCTAGAACAAAGTATCCTAATAGTAACTTGTTCTTTCCTAGTATTTGTGACATTAAAATAGCTCTTAATGAATGGGAAACTTGTGGGTCAAAGCATTTTGAGACAATGACATAAAAAATGAGTGATAAATTTGATAAGTATTGGGATGAAATTCATGGCATATTGGGTGTTGCAACTATTTTAGATCCAAGGTTTAAGCTTAGTTTGCTAGAGTATTATTATCCTCTTCTTTATGATAATGAATTGGCCAAATTGAAAGTTCAAAGGGTTAGAGATATTTGTGGTAGTTTGGTTCATGATTATGCTACTAAAATCAATAGTTCCAATAGCTCATCTAGCCATCCAATAAATCTGTGCATCCCAAAACCACCATTAAATAAATGTGATCGATTAGCAAAATTTGATCAATATATGGCTTCTCATGGGGTACAAAAGGAAAAAATGCACTTGTAGAACGAGATAACTATTTGGAAGAGAATCGAATGCCTAGAAGTGATGATTTTGACATACTAAGTTGATGGATCCAAGCTAATCAATGTCCCACATTGAAATTAATTGCTAAAGACATATTAGCGATTCCAATTTCAACTGTGACTTCAGAGTCTGCTTTTAGTACAAGTGGTCGAGTTATTAGCAATCATCGGAGTAGACTTCGCATAGATACAATTGAGGTATTGATGTGTATCCAAAATTTGATGTGGAGTACAAAAGAAGGTGAAAAGTATAGTATCTTTTTTCATAAATTTTTCTTTAATAGCTTGATGAATTTAGCATCATATGTTGATACATTTCATTTGAATGTGTTTATCAGATTATCAAATGAGTGTGAAGTTTCTATTCCAATATTGTGAGCTCCAAGAAGATGAAGTTGATGAACAACAATTGGTAATTTTACACCAAATTTGTTTCATATCATTGTGTTTTTGAATTACAAATAGGCTAACATGGCTTCAAGATTGATTTTATATTACAAGTATGCAATTATTTCCTTTCCTATATTACTATAAGGAATGAATTTTTTTTCTAAAAAAGGCATGCCTTCCTATTGAATTATGAATTTGATATTGTCTTATGTAGAGGGTAAACATGAAATAGGTTTTTCATGGGCAGTTATCATATGATGTTTTTGTATGCTAATTACTTAAAGTCGAGTACTTGCATTTCCATATAAGATATTCTTTATTATAATTAATATGTGCTTTTGTGCTCTATTCTATCTTTGTAGGTTTGATGAAGGAATCGATTTATTTGTTGAAGGAAAATATACAAAAGGGACTTCAACATTTGAGATGGAGAAACATTTAAAGTTTAATCTATGGAACAATATTTTTTGATTTTGCACAATTTAGTGTTGAACTTGTTATTAATGAAGCATTTTAAGTATTTAAATTTATTTAGTATTGAAATATTGAAAAAAATTTGGTTTATTGTTTTATTTTTCCTTTTGAAGTTTTGATATGAATTTTTTTGTTGTATGGAACTTTGAAACAGGGAATTGGGGAATCCCTAATGGGGAATGGGGATTCCCCGATAGTAAATGAGGAAAATAAATCCCCGAAACCTTAGTGGGGATAGGGATGATTTTTCCCCTGAAACCTTAATGGGGATGGGGAATGCATTCCCCGCCCCGATAAACCCCACTTTCAATCCTAATGAGCTCATTTGTGAACAAATTCACAAATTGCAAAAGAATAATTAAATGAGTTGTTTATATACAAACAAGCTACTAAATAAATGAGTTTGAACAAAATTTTGAGCTAGAACTAGGCTCGGATCGAGCTCAAGCTTGATAAAATGTTTTATAAATAAACATGAAAAAGCTATCCTTGGCTCGTTTACAGTCTTGTGAGTACGGGATTTTGTACCAGCTCGCACGTTCAATGATTATCGCTTTTCAGGATTTTTATCCTAGAATCACACAATATTCGATTATCTGAAGATCTCAGAATGGGAATGTTCCTCGTCGTTGAGTTGTGTTAAGGACTTTAATTATTTGAAAAATAAAGATTTTGGTAAAATTTATTAAATAAATAGATTTAAAAAAATATATAAATTTAAAAAATCAGAAAAAAAACCCTACAAAACTGGGCTCGCCGAATGGACGAGCCTAGCGCGTCGGCTCACTGAATTTCCAGCGAGCCCCCTCGCTAGAAATTCCAGCGAGCCTAGCTCGTCAACTCGCTGAAATTCTAGCGAGCCAAATTTCCAGCGAGCCCGAAAATCCCCTATATATACGGGGTTCATTTTGGATTGAAGGGGGCTCAAAGATCAGAGACAAAATCTATTTTGACGAGAAATAACAATGAGAATAATATTTTCTTTCAAAAATTCTTTGAAACATTCAGATCCAAAATACGTTTGGATTCCGAAACTTTACGATTTTCAAATCAACTTTCTTTCTTCTATTTTTTCTTCAAAAATCCCAAGATATTCTAGGGTCTAAAACAAATTTAGAACCCGAGATTAATTATCTTCGAGGTAAATAAACATTTTTATTTTCTTCACATACACAACTAAAAGATTACAAGGAACACTCCCGGGGATCGAACGGATACGCCGAAGTAGATTCACACAGAAAGGGTAAGCCTCTGAGTTCCTAGAATTGCCGATTCCGTGCTCCTTGTCTACT
Source organism: Euphorbia schlechtendalii (assembly GCA_949673415.1). Taxonomy (NCBI): domain Eukaryota; kingdom Viridiplantae; phylum Streptophyta; class Magnoliopsida; order Malpighiales; family Euphorbiaceae; genus Euphorbia; species Euphorbia schlechtendalii. Next base: position 13,721 of record CATIWQ010217991.1, read on the forward strand.
ACTTCTTCTTCGGATTTCATCTGTGGACCTAGGATTTTTACTTTATTCAAAATGTTGTAATTTTCCTTCTTCATCTGTAATTTCTTTATTAATGGAAATTCATGTTAGAATACCCCCACGAAGGAAATATAAATTATTCCTAGTTAATAGACCTCACCTTTTGCCGTGCGATCATTTTCACTAAATAAAAATGATCAACATACTTGTAAATTAAATAAATTATTTTATTTCTAAATAAGAACTTTAAATCATCAATGTTTTAATTAGACCACATGGGCCTTCTCAAAATCAAATCGAACATATGTGTAAATATTATGCCATATCTTGTGCTAATCTTTGTGGGTGCATGTAGATTAGGATTAGATGTATGTCTAGGATTTTATTTTCCTTCAGGTATTGCAAATATTATTTTTGGGAAATGTAAATAATAGATTAAGCGGGTGGTGACATCCCCCGAGGTTTTGTAATCTTTAATCTTTACTTTTCCACATTTATTTATTGCTTTATGTATGAATTTATAACTTACGAATATACGTGAATCATGCATAATAACTTGAAAATGATATAACTGCGGATATGCACAATTAAGAAATACGGTTTTCTATAGATGTAATATAATGTGATCCAATAAGAAATAAGCAACTTGTCCCGAACCCGAATCTTTGTGTCTTAGTGGGCCGTCCCCCAGACATTAAGCCTCATAAGACTCTAATTCCTAGAAAGAGTTAATCCAGGTGGCGACTCTACACTATGAGACTGCAGATTCGGGTTTGACCAATCTAAAATATTTTTTACCTTCTCAATCCAAACCTTCCGGGTACCCAACCCGGTACCTTTTTATTTTTAACATAAACATCCCGGTGGACCGCACCTCTCATTCTCTACGCGTTCTCGGCCCATCGCTCCGTGTTGTTCGCTCACAGTGGCGACTTCGCTGGGGATTTTTTCTAAAAACTTGTTTTTAATGGTTTTAGATTTTGGATAAGTGCCGAAAATTATTGATCACATTATTTCATATTCTCTTAATTATGACATATTCCTAATAATGCATTGCAATAAAGGGGATTAGCCCGTAAGTTTAAGGTACCCTATTACCTCAAAGCTTTCTCTTGTACTAATCCGCCTCCATGAGAAAAGATAGTACTTGAGTGGGTGGAGCACTTGTTGCCATATCGCATGTACCTCCCTCGTTAAAACCCATTTGGGGAGAGGCTTGGAGTGTATTTTAATGCAACAAGAACCTTCTACATCAGCAACCCATTTACAAACCTCATGTAAATAAAACTTAGGCATTTTTCCTAAGGTGTTACCCAACAAACGACCATGCATTATATTTTTCTTGCAAGTGCACTCCTTAGTACCCTCGTGGTACTAAGATGAAGCAAACTTAGGATAGAGACTAGCCAAAAACCCTACGCGCGGGAGTTATATGGTTGGAAGTCGGATATTATGTGCTATGTGCTTCATCATGCATTGCACAAATGTGCCATGCTAACCACGAATCTTAATGCAAACACTTGAATGCACAAACTCATGATATTATCATGATCATGAAACCAAATCGGTGTCACATACACTTAGGATTAGATGACACTTGAGATCGTGTCACTCTAGGATAACATGAAATCACTTAGAATCATGGAACATCACTTACCCCTTTTCAGCAAGATGTCCACACGACATCTGGCTAATAGTCAGTATAGGGGAAATATACCTTTCTTTTACTGCTTGATGTCCACTTGACATCCAATACTTCGCCTACAAGGGGCAATAATATATCCCACACATTACTTATGAGATGTCCACTCGACATCCAACTCATAGCCCTTCCGGGGCAATTATACACACCAAAAGCCCAAACAGGGCAAGTACCTACCCAAACCTTTTTTCCCACACCTCGTGATGTCCCTGCTGATATCCGAACCTAAGCCCACACAATGCGAACTTATTTCAAAAATCTTACCTTACCAAATCTTCAAGGGTATATGCTTAATACCTGAACCATCTGCTCACACGGGCAAAGATTCATGTATCACCACATACCCTCAAATAGCGATGACCATGCAAGCATCTAAAACTCCACCCTAGTTGGGTAAAAATAACCAAAACATTCATTAGATAGCTATATACGGTAGTTGTTTTCATTTCATTAGGGTATGTCACACTGCTTACTCGAAATCAATTTGACCTCCTCATCCTATGAGACCTACTCATGGTATGAAAACTCAAACTATTAACCTACTACCACACGGTAACTTGGACACCTCACTTACACCACTCATATTAAGATGTCAAATAGACATTGTACAAATCTCAAATCCAACCCTCGGTGTTGGATTTTCATTTCCACATGTTTTCATTTTTACCTAACAACTAATCCATTTGTTTCAAATAAATTGACAAACATATTATTTATTTCGCACCATAGCACGTTAACCCTTTGTGAATGCAGCCATAACACTTACATCTCACGCATTTTTCCATAAATTGTGTCATGAATCTTACATGTATGGTCTGATCTTCTACTTGTGTATCGAAAGGGGGCTTGAAAAAGGCCTGTTCGACACCTGGTCCGCATTTCTCCAATCATGGCCAATCTGGAGGGGGTTCCGTACACTGACTCAAGCAAGGACTCGGGTTTCGATTCAGATTCAGTTCAACGTATGTCTTTCATGGCCAATCCACAAGATGGAGTTGTAGGGGAAGATCACCCTGTCCTTACGGGATAAAACTCTTAGTAGACACATAGTCGTCGGTGAGCGCCGAGATTGTAGCTGCCTTGAACGCATTTGCCAACTGGGAACAACTAGCGTTGCTCATTTGGTAACACATCGGGAGAGCTCAAAACGTGGTGTCCAGCCCAGAGGCCATCATTAATAACGGTGGTCCAATCCATCAGCCCAGAACAAGGGACCTTCCATCTCTCATATGGTGCACCCAACTCCTCCCGCCTTTTACCAGTTTGGGGCAGGACAAAGTCAGAACCAGCCTCAAATTGGTCTGCCGGGATTTAACTTCCCCAATCTTTTTCAGCAGCAATCTAGTAACCAATTCTTCTAGGGGTAGCCTGGCCAGCCAATTTTCTCACTATGACATTTTTATCAAAGAATGACCCAATAGCTTATTCCCAGTTAGAGTACATCAATGGCCTCACAATTCCAAGTACCTCAACTGCCCAATTTTGAGGCATTTCCCCAGGGGCAATATAGCTCTTATCCAAGCGCAGGGAACGCCATCCTCCAACAACCAAGAATGGCAGAATTATGGCAACAGTTCTTGGCCACTCATGGTGGCCATCTTATGAATCCATACTCTGCACAATCGAAAGTTGAGGATGAAGATAGCTTGCCACCCAACTTCGCAATGCCACAGTTTGAGAAGTACGTATATCTGGGGACCCGCGCGCTCACTTAACGCATTATCAAATAGTGATGAGGGTATTAAAGGTCAGAGAACAGATGATGGCTAAGCTCTTTGTCATCACCTTAGGCCACCTAGTCAATGAATGGTACAACCACCTTCTGTTGGACATAGCTATTGATTGGAATAACCTTGCTCAGGCTATGATGGGGAATTATGGTTTCAACTCTCAAATGGAAACCACAATGCAACATCTGGAGACTATAAGGCAAGATTAGGGTGAGAGCTTCAAATCTTACTATGCACGTTGGATGGCCACACAGGTCAGGCTTTGAGCTTGCTTAACCCTACCAGAGATGATAACCAAGCTTTTGGATGGTGCACTGCTATCATACAGGAAAAAGTTTGGGCTAGACATCTTTTCATGCTATCAAGAAGTGTTTGAGAAGGCGGATAGGATGGAGCATTTTGAATCCATGGACACGTCTGGGGGTTATTAGCACCGAAAGATGATGATGTAATAAATTTGCTTTTAGCTACTTCTCCAATAAGGATTTTGAATTTTTGAATAAATTGAACTTTGTTTACTTGCTTAATATTCTATCAATGACACACATTCTCATAAGCATATACATAATGTTTTTAGCGCATGGGTATAAATGGATTCCCCTACAACTACACTAAGTTTAAATGATTTGACTCTTGAAAAAAAGTGAGAGACAAACTAATGTACTTAGACAATGCGTGATAGCATTTGCCTCGCCAAAGACGTAAGATCAATAGAAAAATCTACAAGTACAAAACATCCATTGACTCAGTCAATCAAGTGAACGAAGCATGCAAAGATAAAAAAAATGATCGAAGCTAGAATAAGGCCGAAGTGCCAACAAAGCAAATCAAATTCAAACAATCGATGCAATGTCAAGGATACAAAGAGGGAGTCAGACTATTGAGCGTGTCAATAACTCCATCACACGGCTCACCACCATTTGTAGGGTAATTAAGAAAAAGTTAAAATGATCAAAGCCCCAGAATAGCATAACAACTGGCATAATGCCAAAGACACAAAGAAGGAGTCAAATCGTTGAGTACTTCAACAACTCCATCACATGGCTCACCAACACTTATGGGCCAATCATTACATGGTTAAAGGAATACTATTGAACAAAAATTGTTCACCCCCGATGGAATCAAGCTATTGGACCTTATCCCTGACATATCACCTATTGTTGAAGACCAATTTAAGGAAACATTGATGATCAAACACCTAGACTTATCATCCATACACCTCAAGCCAGCAAAGCGTCATGAGTATCAACCAATCAATTAGAAATGTTGAACAAGACAACAACTGAAGTCACGGACATGGACGGCAACCGATCCATCAAATCAATCAAGTCTTGCACAATTGCTATCACGCATAGGTGAAAGAAATAAATTGGTAAAAAGTAGTACCAATAAAAAATTTGTAATCAGCCTGTCAATAAGCACTCTGTTAGTTGAGCAAAAATTAAGACCGCTTTTCACAATAAAAAAAGAACATTCCGTTAAGTTGAAAACCCAAAAAGGGCGGCTCAGGCAAAACTCAGGACATCGAGAGAACCACATGGGTTAGAAAACCTGAAAGGGCTAATCGATGGTAGGAGTCAAATCATTTGAAACATTTATACCACTGTTAAGTTCATCAATGAATTGTCATTTTTGCTGAATTTTTATGCATATGCTTATTCTAATTTCTTGCATGCCAATGGTAGAATATCACAAGTAAATATCTAAAAAAACTAAAAATTAAAAATAAAAGAAATGAAAAAATGAGTCTGCTGGATTGAAAACCTAAAAGGGCAGTCCAGGTAAAAATTAAGACAAGGTTAGATAGATTGAAAACCCGTAAGGGCGATCTATGTAGAAATTAGAACCAAAGAAATATCAAATTCATCATCTTATCCTCGAAATGGCACAGATCATTATTTATCTTTTCTAGAACTTAGGACAAATGTCTTCTGATCATCACAACACAATAGGCAAAAGGCTTCCAAACCATCAGAGTGAGCATCGCCAACACAATGTGGGATCAATGACTCATTTAGTTCCTTCTCAAACCAGATCCAAGCTCTAAACTCGAATCTAATTCAACGAACTCATGATCGTCACTCTAAAGAAGTCATCCATGGAATCCCTAACAAGACAAATCCTAGGGGCAACCGTGCACCAGCACAAGAGAAGGCTCTTTAATGAACGAAGCCCACAACACCTATAATAGACGAACATACATCATATGATAAATATTTTTCATAAAATCAGGCATACATAACATACGCATCATGTCATCGACAGGTAAGATGATGCCAAACTGGGGTAACACTATCCCGGTAAACAAGGAACTCCACCTCCACTTAAGGAACCTACAAACACCAAGGAAGGATGATGGCCCACTCAAGCCTAAAGTCAATTCGAGCCTACCAAAGCCCAATTCAAACAAATTTTCTAATTCACAAAAGCCTCCTAAAATAACGAAGCAGTTTTCGGGACATTCTCGAATTTCCATTAAACTTATTTATTTATCATGTTTTAATTTTTTGATTGAAGGGGCAAAAATTTTTGCTTCGCATAAACTCAATCAAATAATTAAAACATTAATCATAAAATGTAGTAACATTATACTTTTCTCCGATTTGTCATAGGAAACAAGTTAACATCCTACTAAGGAAAATTAAAATACAACTGAAGAAGGAAACAGATATCTCGATGACTAAAGAAAGAAACAGTCTCTTCCATCGATCGAGGAAAGAAACGGTTAAATATACCTCCACATGGGGTCGCCTTTGAAAGGGATTCGGGCACCTATCTTCAATGGGCACACGATAATAGCAACCGAAGAAGGAAATAGTGGCTAAATACTACAGGGACGCTATAGAAAGAAATGGTCGACCCACCCATAAGGGGCATCAAGCACTAAGGGATCCCGAAGAAAGAAATGGGCAATCTCGTGAGGATACAACACTAGAAAGGAAGGCCCACGTCATCACCTATCAAGGGGCAAAGAAGGTACCAACCACACAGGTCAGGTATATTCTCAATCCCTACGGTCCATTTCATGTGATCACACTATACAACCAACAATTATCACACGAGGGGCAACTATGAGCATGGGTATTTTGTACTAGCTCGCGCGTTCAACGATGATGATTTTTCAGGATTTTTATCCTCAAATCATACAATTTTTGATTATTTGAAGATCTCCGAATGGGAACGTTCCTCGTCGTCGAGTTGTGTTAAGGACTTTAATTATTTTGAAAAATAAAGATTTTGGTAAAATTTATTAAATTAATAAATAAATAGATTTAAAAAATATATAAATTTAAAAAATTGGAAAAAACCCGACTAAACTAGGTGAGCCTTGCTGGAAAATTCCAGCGAGCTCGAAAATCCCCTATATAAATGGGGTTCATTTTGAATTGAAGGGGGCTCGGAGATAAGAGAAAAATTCTATTTTAATGAGAAATAACAATGAGAAAAAGATTTTCTTTCAAAAATTCTTTGAAACATTAGGATCCAAAACACGTTTGGATTCCGAAACTTTACGATTTTCAAATCAACTTTCTTTCTTCCATTTTTTCTTCAAAAATCCTTAGATATTCTTGGTGTTGGTCCGTAAATAGGCTAATAATGATAGTAGAGGGGGGGGTGAATGCGTTATCTTGGTCACTTTTAAACTTTTTCTAATTTTTTCATCAAGTTCTGTTTTTATATGCGTGCTGAGTATGATATAAAAATGTATAAACTGCTTAGCTCTGTTATCACAGTTTATCTTCAATCCTTAGCTGAGTAAGAGTTACTCAGCACAGATTGGATAACAATAAAATATGTGAATGAGAGAGATGAATGAGTAGATTGCTGAAAAATAAAATCGCTTAGAGTTAGAACAATTACACCTGAGATTTTATCCTGGTTCTGCCCCTAGCCTACCTCGAGTCCCCAGATACTGTCTTCGAGCAATAATCCACTAGTGATTCATTCCTTCAATAGGCGGAGAAGCCTTTACAACGGGTAGACACGATTACAGAAAGTACCTTTCTTTCTAACTACCGCTCAACTTAGTTTGAGTACCCTTCTTAAACTAACAATCAAATTTTGAACAATAAAGCGAACTGAATTCAACTTATAGAAACGTTGAATCCTTACAATGTTAATCTAAGTTTCTCTCTATTACAAACTGATAAAGCTATTGAAGTTTACTGATTGCTTGCAGTGGAATTTCTTTGGAAGTAGTAGAAAATTACGCAGAGTTTTTGCTCTTAAGAAATTCAAGGTGATTCACCAAGTTTGAAAGTCTTCTCCAGTCTTCTATTTATACTTTTAAGCTTTAAGAAGTAGCCATTGCAAACTTTACTAGATCGTTGATCTTCAATTTATCATCTCTTTAATCTTTCAAATCTTCCCCGTTAGAGACAGACTCCAAGACGTTCAGAGATAGGAATTTGAATGTTGAGGCACTATAAAATTCCATTGATAAATTCTCGTTTATCTTCAAGCAACCTAGATTTGAGAGAGGAGCACTATATTGCAACTTAGAGTCTTCCTGTTAAATGACCTTGCTGACGTTGGTAGAATCGCGCGGAGACACTTGAGACGCGATGCATAATAGAAATTCCTTTTACTTGGATTGTAGTGGGGAATCTCTGATAGCCGTACTGACACATTTGGCGTTGTGAGGACCACAGGAATCTTTCTTAATTTCAGCACCTTTTACCCTGAAATGCACTAAGAGAATATTCTGTTCCATCACAGATAACGTTAGTAGCACATGTGTTTTTAAGTCTCTACGTGTCAACATAGAACGTGCTTTTAATTAAATAAAAGCAGGAACTCAACCCAAGTTGAGTGATGTAATTCCAAACTATGTAGTAATCAACATAGACTCAGCTTTTCTTACTCTAAGTCATAACTTAATTAATCATCTAACAATACTGAGTTATTCTCCCTTGAATAAACTCAAGCTAGCCTTATTAATTAAGAGTTTACTTAGTATTCAATTAATTTCACTATCCTAGTCAGTTTGCTATTTCCAAAACTACTTAGTACTGTGAAGTACTATTAAATTGGGTTCTACAATCTCCCCCATTTTGGGCAAATAGCAAACTAGGTAGTAGAAGAAGTTAATTGAATAAATAGTTTAGAGATTACAAAATACCTGAAAGCTATGTAA